>WBNM01024408.1:0-34171 GCA_013399055.1 Ramphastos sulfuratus | reverse complement strand
AAAAAAAAAAAAAAAAAAAATCAGTGTTGACTCACAAAGAGCAAGCACATTAAATATAGAAAATAAATTAAATAATTAAAGGGCAAAAGTAATGGGATTTTAGCCCTGCTTTGAGCAGCCTTACACTGGGAGCTACCAAGCTGCCTTTAAACCCCCCAAGAGTGGATGAAGCAGGCAGCCAAGCCAACTTTGGCCATGCACTCTGGAAGAGCAGAGCAGTGGGGCTTGTGCAGGGAGCTACCCTCAGCCACCACTTCCATGGCACAGCACAGCATCACCCAGGGCTCCCCATGCCTTCTCCTCATCCTGATGGGGCAGCTGAAGTTCAGGGATAGTTACTGCTTCGCCCACTGCAGCCCAGAATGTGCTGCAAGCTGTTAGCCCTGTCACTGTGCTCTCCCAGAGCTGTGGGTACATGTGGTAGCACTTTGGGTATACCATAATTCAAGCTTCAAAAAAAACCAACCAAACTTCTAGCTTCAGATAGATTCCAAAATCCTGGGACAGGCTGAAATTTAGGCTACAGATCTCACAGCCTGATCCTGTTATTGCGTGAAGCCAAACCCTGCAATTTAAAGGTGCCCTGGCACTAACCCATGCTAAATGTGGCTCCACACCTCCATCACACTTACAAATTGCACACAGCACCAGGGCAGGCTCAAAGCACCTGCACCACTGGAGAGCTCAGCACTGGCCTAGCTTACCAAGACTGTCTTGGGTCCCCAGCAGAGCAGGGGAACTCCTTGCCCAGAGTAGTGGGGAAGCCTGAGGCTGCCCAGGAGTTCAGATGGCCACATGCTCCTTCACTCCCAAACTACTCCCCAATATTAAAGCAGGAAAACCTCATGACAAGGCTGTGCTGGGAGGTGCCTGCCAGGGCTGGGGAACCACAGGACATCGTTGACCACCACAACAGCTCTCTCCTTCCACAGCCTGCAAATGCAGCAGGTACAGGAGGTGAGCAGTAGGTTAACAGCCAGGGAGAGGATATGCTCAGAGCCATGCTCTTCTAATAACATTGTCCTTTCCTTCACTCCCTCCCATACAAAAAGGTCCCTTTCTCCTTTTGGTGTGACATCCTCAGGGTCTCTGCTGCAACAAGGTCAGCATCTCTGCGGAAGTGACCTGCACAGCCCACAGGGATGAAAGAGGAGAAACAACTTTAAGACATATCTGTGCCTGTGATCAGGAGGCTGAAAACCAGCAGCATCAGCTCCCTAAATAACACACAGCATCTGAGGCTACACCACTGATCTTGGCAACAACCCCTCCCTCTCAGCTACAGAAAACCTATATATAGGAGAACAGAAATATCTGTGTATCGTTCATGTTATTTTGTCTTTTCCACACAGCCCAGTATAGCATCACAGATTCACTCTTCCCAAGGAGGAGACCTACATGCCCATGGCTAAGCAGTGTCCCCTGCTCACTGTGCCAACTTGTGCCCCAGGTGCCTGTCGAGACGAGGGCCAAGAGGATGATCAGAGGGCTGAAGTCAGGCTGAGAGAGCTGGGGTTGTTCAGTTTGGAAAAGATAAGGCTCCAAGGAGACCTTATTGTGGCTTTAAAGTATCTGAAGGGGGGCTAAAAGAAAGCTGGTGAGGGACTTTTTAGGGTGTCAGGTAGTGATAGGACTAGGGGGAATGGGTCCAAGCTAGAAGAGGGGAGGTTTAGATTAGACACCAGGAAGAAGTTCTTCACCATAAGGGTGGTGAGACACTGGAGCAGGTTGCTCAGGGAGGCGGTGGCAGCCTCATCCCTGGAAGTTTTTAAGGCCAGGCTGGATGTGGTTTTGAGCAACTGTGATGGTTTGGGAGTTCCCTGCCCCCCCACACTTTATAAAATCAGCCAGACTAGACTCAGCCAGATGGGAGTTAAGGACTGAAGCTCTATTTACAGCTTAGCACAATGTACAAGCAGAGATACACACAATATACAGGAATATTTACAGAAATATACAAGGTAAAAGTAATACAGAAACACAATTCCCCTCCCAGAAATCAAGAGTCCCCAGGAAGGGTGGTTGGAGCCCCTCCACCTTCTTCCCACCTTACCCTAGGGTCTGCCTTACATGCAAGGTGAGTTTGGAGGGTCAGCCAGGGGTGTTAGAAGCAGAGTGGTTAGTTAGGTCACTCAGCAGAGAGGAGAAGACACACTGGCTCCCAGAGAGACCAAGAGACTCTCTGAGTGTCCTATCTATGTTTGTGCTCTTGTTCTTATACATCTCAGCAAGCCTATGAGTGAAGTAGACATCACCATTGTTTGCTTTTCACAGCCTGTAATATAATTCTTTTCACTAAAATATTCCAATTAGCCTCAAACCAGCACAGCAACCTGATCTAGTGTGAGGTGTCCCTGCCCACGGCAGGGGAGTTGGAACTAGACAATCCTTGAGGTCCCTTCCAACCCTGACAATTCTATGATTCACTTCTGATGGAAGACAGGGAGAGGAGGATTAAATCACTATGGCAAGCTAACTGAAACTGATCTGAAATATTCCTCATCTCCCTCAGGCCACCGTCTTGACATTTATCCTGGCAGGAGCTTTGCAGGGATCGAAGAGAGAAGCACGTGCCTAGGGCTGCCAAGCCACAAAAGGCACAGCCCAAGCAGCAGGGACAGATGGAAGCAGTTAATAACAGGGTTGGGATTAGTGGTTTGCATACATTTTATGAATGGGCTTGCATCTTCCTTGGTCATGAGTAATGCCTTTTGCTAGCCAGGGGCACTGCAACCCTATCACAGCTCTCAGTGCTACTGACAGCCCCTTCACTAAGCCCATACTGTCCCAATGCTTGCAGCAGGACCATAGACAAGAGGAGGTGATGCTGGGTACCATCAGTCAGTCCCCTTCTGGGAGGGAGTATGAAGCATCAGGATGCCACTAAGCATCCCAATGCCTACCAGCCATTCTAGTGTCCTGGATATCCATCCTCTCCTGATGGAAGCCATATGAGTACCCCCACCTGGGGTAGTCATATTTGGTTTGAAGCAACAAGTTTGCCCACTCCTCCCCAGGCTACAAAGTGACCCTTAGGAAAACCAGTCCTACTCAAAGTGTTAGCCTGCTGCTCCTCCTGCCTCACTTCCACCTGTGCAGCTCAGCTTGGGTTTCCACTGCCAGATCCCCACCTCCTGCAGCTGGAAGTGACACTGCCAAGTAAAGCCACCCATTGACCAGCAAAGCACCACGCTGCCAACACTGAGATGCACGAAGCAGGCAGCTGAAACTGGGAGGGGAAGAAGATGGAAATTACATTCCTAGAATCATAGAATTGCTTCAGTTGGAAAAGACTTCCAAGATTATGGTCAGCTGTCACCCTAAGAGCACCATGGCCATTAAACTACATCCCAAAGTGCCATGGCCACACATTTCCTGAACACCTCCAGGGACGGTGATTCCACCACCTCCCTGGGCAGCCTGTTCCAATGCCTGACCACTCTTGCAGGAAAGAAATCTTTCCAAATCTCCCACCTAAGCCTCCCCTGGCACAGTTTCAGGCCATTTCCTCTCATTCTATCACCTGATTCTACAAAGAGACCAAGCCACACCTCACTGCAACCTCCTTCCAGGGAGCTGTAGAGAGCAAATGAGGTCTCCCTTCAGCCTCCTCTTCTCCAGACAAAACAACCCCAGTTTCCTCAGCCATTCCTCATAAGACCTTTTCTCCAGACCCTTCAGCAGCACATTTTCATTAGCAATATTCTGAGAGAGGCTGGTAATGACAGTGGAAGGTGAGCTACCCCCAGCCCAAGGAGACAGGGCTATTTGTGAAACCATCTGGCTGGCAGCTGCTCACACACCACCTGAAGTGCAAATGGCCACAGCACCACATCAGTGCTAGCTGAGGTCAGGTTAGAGCTGGGCTGGCAGCCACCTTCTGAGCAGGGCAAGGATGCAAAGAAAACCACAGAGCCACAGAATGTTAGGAGTCAGAAGCAACCTCCAGAGATCACCGAGTCCAACCCCCCTGCCAAAGCAGGGCAGGTCACACAGGAATGCATCCAGGTGGGTTTGGAAAGTCTCCAGAGAAGGAGACTCCACAACCTCTCTGGGCAGCCTTTTCCAGGGCTCCACCACACTCACAGTAAAGAAGTTTTTCCTCCTGTTGAGGTGGAACTTTCTGTGCTCCCATTTATGTCCTTTGCCCCTTGTCCTGTTACAGGACACCACTGGAAAGAGACTGGCCCCTTTCTGGCACCCACACTTAAGGTATTTATGAACATGAACTCATCTGCACTGTGAGGAGCAACAGCAGTCTGCCCTTCAGAGGTTTGGATTTATTTTGTCCTTGTACATAACTTGTTTATTCAGGAAGAGGTTTACAAATCATCGCTTGCTCCAAAGCGGGCACCAAAGCAACGGCTACAGGAGAGCAAATCTTTGCTTTTAAGAAAGCTGGGCTCAAAAATGATCAGATGCCTGTAATGGGCTCTTGAAACAGTGTGCTGTCAGCCTTGCTCTTAATGATTTTACTAACCAAAGAGCTGGAAAGAGATTGACTTGGCACTCCTGGGCTCTGCTCAGACGCAAGCAGGAATGAGAGCCGAGCAGCAACAGGTAAGATGGTATTTAATGTCCACCTCTCCACCTCCGCACTGTCTGGTTTGAAATAGAGCCCTCACACCATTTGCCAGCTGTGAAACTAATAGGATTCTGTAAAAATCAATCCATAAATGCAGAGACACCAAAATGAATGGTTTCCTTTCTCTCCCATTTACAGGAGGACTCTTTTATGACTATCTATATGCTGGCGTAAAAATTGCAGGAGAAACTTTTCTAAGTCTTCATTAAATTCGAGGGTAACTTTTTTTTCTGTCTGCTTCAGAAGAAACTGCCTCACACCAGGGGATGCAGAAAGAGCAGCACTCACTTGTGAGAGCCACCCTGACCACACCATGCTCCTGATGAAACCCCAAAGGGGGAAACCAATGTGAGGTTGGGACACCAAGCCTCACACCCAGCACAGGAGCTGTCAAATGGAAATGATGTCCACCAGCATCCCTGTGCCTTTTGATGATGGCAAAATGCTGCCTGGGCTTGTTCACAGGGACCTCTAGAATGCTGTGGTGCCAGGGTCTGTCCTGCCAGCCAGGGGACTGCTGTTGGTGGAGGGTTTCCAGAGGGGAGAAATACATTTATTAAGTAAAACTGAGTGCTTTGGGGCAGGCCAAGGGGAATGTTTCCTGACAAAATGTTTCATGAGAGCAAGTGAAATATTCCTCCTTCAGCCAACCGTCTGTGTTAATGGCAGAGGAGGTGCTGAGGGTTGGGTTTTTTGGAGGAATCAGAAAGACTATGTGACATGTTTCTCACTTCTGAAAACAGTTTGATTATCAGAGCAACCTGCAAACAGAGGTAGCTCAGATTTCTGCCTCTACAAGGATGTTGCCTCCCAAACCACTTTCCTGAAAGCACTGCAGCAATCCCTGCCCCAGAAGTCAGGTGGGGATGCCAGGCAATTGCCCACCAAACCAGCTCTGCATCTCCTCCTCACCTCTCAGCTCTGCAGGCTCTGGGGTTAGCCTTAAGTCCCACTTTGTGGTTCCCAACCCCACTAGTGCAGGTGGAGATGCTGCCACATAGCTTCCTCTGGCATCAGTCCACCTGACTGACCTCATTGGTACTGAAAATAGATGGGCAGCAAAGAGTCAGGCCAGGCACACATGGCTCACTAAACCACATCTCCAGTCCCTCCTGGCCCACAGCTTCCTGGCTTTGCTCACCACCCAAGGAGAAGATGGTGACTCCACAGACCAGTTTCTCCACCACTGACCATGAACACTGACATCCCTCAGCTACTCCATTGGGATTGCCTCTGGGAGAAGTCAACAGGCAGAAAGCCACCAGCACATCACCAGATCCTCTTAAGTTCTCCACAGGGCTTACATCTATCCTGAACATAAACTGGGATAAAGCATCCAAGCCCTCTGTATGTCTGCATCAATTCATCTTGTCTCTGGCAGCTTAACATCTGCAGCAGACTCAGCTCTGCTGGAGGAGCAATGTTTCCTACCAGCTCCTGCTTGCGACACATCCCGAGGCACACGGCAGAAGCTCCGCACAGCTCCTGGCCGACAGCCAGGCTCGCAGCATTGAATTTCCTCCTGCTCTCTTTCACCTCCTCCTTCAGCCACGGAGGCTTTTCTTCATCTCTCCTTCCTCACATTTCACTTTCAAGGGCACAGGACTGTTTTTCCTCCAGGCCCAGCCTCAGAAAACAAATCACTCCCGAGCTGCCCGACCAGACACCTTGCCTCCAACACTGCCAGGAAGATGGAAACCTCCCCTGGCTGGCTGCCTACACACAGCTCCCTCAGGAGTGAGGCTTTGCCCCACGTTTTGGTCAACAAGAGACCATCCTGAATTGTAAGACTTTTTTTAAAGCCATCTCTTTTCCCTTCTCTTATAAAAGCTGTGGCTGAAGATGGCCACACAGGTGCCACGGGATCACAGGATGTTAGGGGTTGGAAGGGACCTCCAGAGATCATCGAGCCCAACCTCCCTGCCAGAGCAGAACTATAGAATCCAGTTCAGGTTGCACAGGGATGCATCCAGACAGGGCTTGAAAGTCTCCAGAGAAAGAGATTCCACAGCCTCTCTGGGGAGCCTGTTCCAGTGCTCCATGGCCCTTACTGTAAGTTCCTCCTCATGTTGAGATGGAACTCCCTGTGCTGTACGTCACATTCATTGCCCCTTGTCTTATCATAGGGCACAACTGAGAAGAATTCATCCCCTCCCTCTTGACCCCCAGCCCTCAGATATTTATAAACATTGATTAGATCCCCTTTAAGTCTTCTCTTCAGACCAAAAAGTCCCAGGTCCCTCTTCCTCTCCTCAAAGGGCAGTGCTCCAGCCCCTTCACTATCTTTGTAGCCCTCCATTGTCAAATCCTCCTGCTACTAACCAAAGTGCTTGAGCCTGCAGAAGCCTGACAGCAGGAAGGTCTACCAGTGAAATCCCTCTCTCCCCACCCTGCAGGTAATTGCTCATCATCCACCCTTAATCTCTTCCAACCCAGGATCCATGGCAGGAAGATACCCCAAAATCAGCAGCATACTCAAGGCAGTATGCTCCTGAAGTACCATCTAGTGTTACAACTTCAAAAATAGGATCATAGAGTTGCTTTGGTTGAAAAAGATCTCCAAGATCATCCAATCCAACCATCAACCTGACACCACCATGGCCATTAAACCATGTCCCCAGGTGCCATGTCCACAGGTTTCTTGAACACCTGCAGACATGGTGACTCCACCACCCCCCTGGGCAGCCTGTTTCAATCTCTGACCACTCTTGCAGGAAAGAAATTTTTCCTGATCTCCAACCTAAGCCCCCCCTAGCACAGTTTCAGGCCATTTCCTCTCATTCTGTCACCTGATACTAGGGAGAAGAGACCAACCCCACCTCACTACAATCTCCTTTCATCACCACTACTAATTCTTCACTTTCTCCTCAGATTACTGCTTTTTCCTCATCAGAAATAACAATTATCTGATGCTTTTAGCTAGTTTTATCCCAGTTTTAGTTCACTTGGCTAGGATGTCACTGAACTTTGCTAAATAGCCAATTTCACAAAGCATCTCCCCCCATTAAATCTTCCCATGCCTCCAAGTCTCCATCTATAAAAAGAGAATCATTATCAGCAGTTTGTCACCAGATGACAGAGGCTTTAAATCACTGCCACCCAATATCTGGTTTGTGGCCCACAAGTTGCTGCTGGGCTCTGTTCAGCTCAGAGTGGATAATTCCCCAGCAGCAGAGATGCCACTGACTCAGCTCCCAACACCCTTCTCCATCCCCAAAGCACAGGTCAGGGCTGAGGGATATGGTTGGGTCCTGGGCAGCCCAGGGACCTAAATACCACTTCAGACTTAAGCCTTGGAGGCTTTCAACCTTTCACTAGCAGGAAAGAACTTGAAAATTAGAAGAAGAAAAAAAAAAAAAAAAACAAAAAAAACAAGAAAAATAAAAGAAACTTAGCTAAGGCAGGCAGCTAATGGAGAAGTTGCAACCTTAACAGCTGCAGAGACATTCAAACAACAGCTTCTCAGCTCAACTCATCTCTACAGCTGTAGACAGCAAGACTGTGAGCTGGCCTGTGGTTTAGCTCCACTCAAGAGAGACAGCTACTGGAAAGAGTCCCACAGAAAGAGAGGAGCATGACTGGAGGACTGGTTTCACCTGGGATGAAAGATGAGAGACCTGGGGATGTTTAATCTAGAGAAAGGAGGGCTGAGAGGGGATCATGTCAATGCCTATAAATATCTGAGGGGTGGGTGCTAAGAGGAATGGACAGACTCTTTTTGGTGGTGCCCAGTGATAGGACAAGGAACAACATGTACAAAGTGGAACACAGGAGGTTCCACCTCAACATGGAGCAGGCTGCCCAGAGAGGTTGTGGAGCCTCCTCTGGAGACTTTCAAAACCTACCTGGCTGTGTTCCTGTGTGACCTGCCCTAGGTGATCCTGCTGTGGCAGGGGAGTTAGCCTCGAGGAGCTCTAGAGGTTCCTTCCAAGCCCTAATATTCTATGACTCTGTGGTTTAATGCCCTCTAGTCATTCCCATGCCATGGATACTGGCTTTCATCCTTACCTCCACCTTCCATTAGCTGCTCTGTGGGTGAGCAAGAGGGAGGGCAGGTGGGGTGCCAGTGCAGCTCTGCACACATGGTCACCCCTCTTCCTACCTCAACAAGTCCCACTGCAGCACCTTAAGTTGGTGCTAGGACCACATTGCCAAAGGGCCTTGGTTGAGGTAGTTATTCCACTCCAGCCTATCTATTGTTGACTATGCTATTTTCTTCCCAGCCTTTTTATTATTATTCCCTTGGGTTTTTGGTTTTTTTTTTTTTCTGTTTTTATCTCCTTCTCCTCAGTTCACATCACAGCCATCATTTATCTCCACAGCACTGCCAAGCTGATTTACTGCCTGGATCCAGCATTGGCTGTGTGAAAACATCAAGTCCAACATGCAACAGAGACCCAGGATAAGAGGAAAGGACAGGGCAGAAAATCACCCCACAAATAAAAGTACCAACAGCACAGCTTTCTTCACTCTTCCCTCATTGTGGCAAATCTGCAAGGATGGGATGATGTCAAAACCAACGGATGGATGTCCTGCCAGGCACTCCTGGAAGGCAGAAGGGTGTAAGCTGAGTGCCCTAGGAGCAGAGAATCATTGAATGCATTGCANTCAGTCCTTAACTTTCAGCCAGCTGAGTCTTGTCTGGGTGATTTTACAAAGTGGGGGGGCGGGCAGAGAACTCCCAAACCATCACACAGTGGAAGCAACCTTTAGAAGTCTCAGTCCAACTCCCCTACAGTAAGCAGGGACGTCCCCAAGTAGACCAGGCTGCTCAGAGCCCCATCAAGCCTGCCCTTGAATGTCTCCATGGACAACCTGTTCCAATTTTCCACCACCCTCATAACAAAGAGCTTCCTACTCTCCAAGAAGATTTGACCCTAAACTATGTACTTTTTTTTCCTCTCCCCAACCAGGCAGGGGAGAAACTTGCTTCATCAGGACTGCCTGGGAGCATTCCTGCTAAGCACCTAGTTCTCTCTCCCTCTCCTAATGAACAGTGTGACAAGCTCCAAAATCAATGGAGGCTGGGGGAAGCCCAAGCACGGGCTGCTGCCGTGCCCAGCCAGGCATCCCTGCCGTGCTGCTCTCCCTAAGCGAAACCGACAGGGCAGCCACTAACCAACAGGCTTCTTAATGGCCACCCTGTCAGGGCTCTTCTCACCCACGCCCCACGGAAGCAAGGCCTGGGAATAAGCCATGCTGTGAAGGTGCCAGCCTCCTCTCTGGCAGTGCTGGTGTGGAAAAGAGGGATGCTGAGGCTGCTGCAGTACTTCCAGGAATTGGCCTTGGAACAGCCCCACTGCCTCCCCATCAACTGAGGTGTTTGGCTTAGCAGCCTTTTCACAGTATCACAGTATAAGCAAGGTTGGAAGAGACCTCAAAGATCATCAAGTCCAACCCATTACCACAGACCTCGAGACTAGACCATGGCACCAAGTGCCACATCCAAACCCACCTTGAACACCTCCAGGGATGGTGACTCCACCACCTCCCTGGGCAGCCCATTCCAGTGGGGAATGACTCTCTCAGTGAAGAACTTTCTCCCAGATGCACATGGGCCTTCCACAGCCCCACAAGCCAAATCCAAGTCCTTATGGCCTGCTGGCCATTGCACATTTTGGGGTCAAACAGGAAGCACTGGGATGACTCTGAGCCGAACCATCCACCTCTGATTCCTGTGGATGAGCTGGGATACAGCCAGAGGAAAGAGGACACAGTCTCAGGAAACTGAGAGGGCTGAGGAGAGGCCAAACAAGAGAAGCAATGATGCTAGGAAATTGCTTTGGGCTCTTTTCCCTAAAACACCTGACAGGCTGAAGGTCCCACTGCAGAGGCTGAGGCTGCATGTGAGGGATGAAGCTTTGACAGGGAACCAACCAAGGAAACTCAGGAGCTGGGACAAGAACACAGACATGGTGAGGAGCAAACACTCCCCAAACCGACTGATCCATAGAGAAGAACTCACCAGGGAGCAGCTTTCCCTGAGCACCAAGTGGTGGATGAGCAGCTGCTGGCTTCAGCTCCATAAGCCTCCCCACACCAGCAGCACAGCACCCTCTGCCACTCACCCAGTTCCTGCACTGCCCAGTATGCTCCAGTACATACACACACATATATACATACGCTCCAGTACATACACACACATATATACATACACACCAGTACATACACACACATATATACATACACACCAGTACATACACACACATATATACATACACACCAGTACATACACACACATATATACATACACACCAGTACATACACACACATATATACATACACACACTGCCCAGTCTGCTGCTTTTCCATCCATGCCTGATGAGAAGCAGCAGGTGCAGCAGCACACCTTGACCCACCCCAGCTCCTCTCACAGATTGCACTGGGTTGGAAAGGACTCTCAAAGGTCATCTTGTCTACCCCTCCTGCAGTCAAAGGAGACACTTTCAACTAGATCAGGCTGTCCAAAGACACACCAAGGCTTATCTTGAATGTCTCCAGATATGGTGCCTCAACTACACCCCTGGGCAGCCTTTTCTGGTATTTCACCACTCTCATTTTTTAAATACTTCCTCCTGATGTCCAACCCAAGTCTATCCTGTCTCAGTTTCAAACTACTGCCCCTCATCTTATCACCACAGGCTCTTCTAAACAGTTCCTCCTCAGCCTTCCTATAGCTCCCCTTCAGATATTGAAATGCAGCTCTAAGGTCTCCCTGGAGCCTTCTCCAGTTCAGACTGAGCAGCCTCAATTGTTTCAGTCTGCCTTCACAGGAGAGGTGCTCCAGCCCTCTGATCATTTTTGTGATCCTCCTCTGGACCCTCCAGCAGGTCCACATCTGTGTCGTGTTGGAGTACCCATAGCCGGGCACAGCACTGCAGGTGAGGTCTCAGGAGGGCAGAATCTCCTCTCTCCACCTGCTGGGGACACTGCTTTTGATGCAGCTCAGGATGCCGTTGGCCTTCTGGGCTGCGAGTTCCCATTGCTGGCTCATGTCCAGCTTCTTATCTACCAAGTCCCTTTCTGCAGAGCTGCTCTCAACCTCACCATCCCCCAGCCTGTATTGATATTGAGCAGCTCACAGTTCCTGTGCCCTATGTTCTCTCGACCTCTCCGGAAGACACTGTTTTCCTGGCTCATTTCACAGCTCTGGAACCATTCCCTCTGTGTTTTATTTGCTCAAAACCAAAACCCTGTCATTGCTTACGAGATGGAGAAAAGGAGGTGGGCAAACAGGAGTGATCTGAGACTGCCTCAGCATCCCCTGGCTGGAGGGGCTGCACACGCTGTTCAGCGCGGCACGGGCGATTTGCCACTCAGTACGGTGCTGTTCAAACAGCAGCAGACAGCAGAGCCCGAGGCGCAGAGCTGGCTCCAGCAGCGGGCACATTAAGGGCATTTAACAGCCCTTGTCATCACGCTGGGGCTCCTTGCAAGAGCACAGCCAGGCAGCACCAGGGAAGGCACTAAACCACGCTGCTGGGTTATCAAGCGTTGCTGTGCTCCTTACAGCATCTGAAATCAGCCCCACTTACAGAACAGAGAGCATCATCTTCCCAGGAACCCTCTTTCCAAACCAAATCCCACACAGCAAAAGCCTGTAAGCCTCATGTGCTGGGATGAACTGAGTGGCTTTAAAGCCTCCTTCAGTGAGAGCTGACCCTGTGTGGAATTCGGGTTCCTGTAACACCAAGCAAACATCAACACTTATGGCAAATTTCTCTCCTGCACCTGTGTGTGAAGCACTGGGAAAGGGTTACTGGGGGAGGAAAAGAAATCCTGAACATGGTGTGAGTTTAGCCATGCCTCAGAGCTAGAGATGTATCATACTTCTAAGGTCAGGCTTTAGCCCATTCTCAAAGGATATGATCCCCAGCTCCCACACTTCAAAAGTTTTGACTCTTTCATTGGGTTAGCATCACTCCAAAAAGTTCCCTGTGACTTTAATGTAGAAATGGCCAGTAATCTATTGCAGCTGCTGTGCCTGTGAAATACAGCCACTCCTGCCCCACAGACTTGAAGCAGATTGTGGAAATAAGGGGGAAATGTAAGAATTCATCTGCTTTATCTCTTGGATACAGTGATGACTGCTAGCTCTGCCTGAAGACAGGGAGAGCATCTTGAGCCTGGAGCTCAAAGAGAGATGTTGGCTTGCCTGAGGCCATCCACACAGCTGGTGCTGATGCCCAGACTACTGCTAATTCCAGGAGATCTGCATCTTAAAATGAACTGATCCCAGCTGATATTTACCTGTAGAAACTCAGAATCGCCTGGCTGCAAGATGGTGCAGGCAGGTTTCAGCTGGGCTAACACTCACCGTGCAGGGTGCTCCCACCTCCCCAGTTACCTCAGCACAGCCTCTGCACCAGAGGGAAGGGAAATCACTGTCTGGCCTTTCATTCACATTTTTAATTATTCAGCTTATGTTGATATTAAATTAACTGATGCAGAATAAGCTTTTATCTCAAATACAGGTGCCCACCTGTGCGGGCATCACCGCGCTTCATTTAAGGAGCTCATTTCCAGCTATAGCGCAGGGCAAACCCCTGTGCTGGACCCGTATGTGCTGGTCCACTTAGAGCAACTGCCTCTACACCAGCTTCTGCCCCAGCTCTACAGCTGCAGTCCAAGTAGAACCTGGTTAAACAGCAGATGTACAAGGGTTGAGTTAAATAGCAGAGATGTTCTGCACTTCTGGGATTCATCCAGTGCCAGCATTTGGCCAGCAGCAGGACCTGATCTCTGAAGGATGCAAAAAAAAGGCACCAAAAGCAAAGCAGTCCTGTTTCACAGAACACCATTTATGCCTGATGGGGAGGATTGACCACACTTCACCTCCCAGCAGTCACTGACCTCAAGTGCCAACATGTTCTACTGCATCCCATGCACTAGAGAAGCATCTGCTTGCAAAGGCCAAATTGAAGCTGACATGCACTTCCCTGACATTGCCCCAGAAGGGAAGGTGTCCTCACCTGGTGCCTCAGGGGAAGAACAACATCTGAGCCACTTTCCCCATCATTCATAGGCCTGCCAGAGCTCACTCCCACCTCACAAGGCAGGTTCTGTTTGCATTTTACATCTGATTTTGTAAGTGTTATGTTTCCTGAGCATGCAGGTGAATCCAGGAGGTCTCTGTTGAAAAGATGCATCCATATCTGTGTGCAATAACAAGGCCACCTCACCAGCAGGGACCACCAATGTCCCACTCTCATCACCCAGTTCTCTTTCTTCCAACACTTGCAAAGCCTGATTTCAGCTGCTTCACTCCAAAATGCTCTGCCTGGTTTTCCACTGCAGGGTTTTTGAGGGCTGGGCAGGGAGAACGAGGCTCCTTTTCAAGTAACAAACCCAGAACAGAATAAAAATTGTTTTGCTCCTTTCACAAAATCCCAGTGCCCTCCATTTTGAGATGTCCTTCCTCCTCCAGGCTCTGGGGCCAGAACTCCAAAGCAGGGAGATGACAGCCTCTCTAACAAGCTCAGATACTTCACTTTTCCCCCTGAGAATGTCAACAAACCAGGCAAAGTGAAAAGCCTTTGCAAAGGTTAACTTTGCACCAACACCTGAACACTTCATAAGACTGCAACATCTGAAGTCTCAGCATATTTCAGGCTATTTGGCAGCTTGATCTTCTCATCGTATTCTAGTCCAGACCAAATCCTTCATATATCAGCTCTGCAAGGTGGTGGTGGTGGAGGGGATATGTACATCCTTATTTATCCAAGAGCTGTGCAAGTACAATTATTACAGATTCACAGAATGGTTTAGGTTGGAAGGGACTCTGAAGATCACCTAGTTCCAGCTCCCCTGCCATGGGCAGGGACACCTTCCACTAAACCAGGCTGCTCAAAGCTTCATCCAACCTGGCCTTGAACAGGCCATGAAGCCCTTGGCTGCCAGAGTGTCCAGCACACCAGAAAAGGTTTCCATGAAAGCGTGTTACCCTCCATCTATGGGCTTTGGGTCAGCAGTGAGCAATAAGAGAGAGACCAAAATAGCTGCCTGAAATGGGAGCAGAGGCCATCCAGAGACCTCTGCAAGTACTCTTGCACATCACTGCATCAGGCAGAACTCAAGCTACACCCTCTTAACAGGAGCTAAAGTGGCGATGGGTACCACAGCACATTCCACTTTAAAAGCTCAGCCCTGGTCTTCAAACACCCAGAACAGGATGTCTGTGGGTACTTAATTAGATAGCAAAATAGTCAACGCTTAGGGAAAAGAAAAAAAAAAACAAAAACAAAAGGCAAATTGATTTTCCTTCTTGCATCCCAGAATTTCAACCTCACAGCAGAACTGCTGCTAACAGCTTCCCAAGACACGTGCCATCTCCCTGTCAAGGGCTGCAGGCTGGTTGGTTCTTTCTTCTCTTAGGACACCCAAGCCCTGCAGGATGGGAGGGCAGGGTGGAAGGGCTCTCGAAGACCAGGAGCAGCGCAGGGTACGCAGCCTGTGCGCCACACGCAGTTTTGCTCTGAGCATTACGTGGAGATTCATCCTCTCTGATGCCAGCCGCAGCAGCAGATGGCTGCTTAATATACGTTTGAGTCTCTCTCTCTCCAAATTACACTGTGCTATCGTGCCAGGGAAACGCAACGGACATTATAAATGCCACGGCTCTCCCCTGCATTCCCCACCACCCCCAATCCACGTCAGCTCTAGCTGAAAGGCAGGATCCTGTAACGCCACAGCTTCCCTCCCTGCTCAGCTCCCAAGCGTCAGCTCCAGCAGCCCCCCGTGTCTTCCCACTACTCACTCTGCTGGAAAAGCTACTCACCTTCCAAAAGCCACCCACCTTCCCCAACCAGACCCCAAGCTTTGCATTTCAGCTGGGCAAGGGCGCAGTGAAATGGGGCTGCGTCCTAAACATCCCAAGGCAAGTCTCAAAGATGAGAGGATGCTACCAGGAGGATGGAGACTCCCCTCTTACACGGAGTCACATGGAAAGGACAAGGGGAGATGGGTACAATCTCCTAGGGAGATTCCCTTTGGACTCCATAAGAAAGTGTTTCCCTATGGGAACAGCTGGACATTGGAATCATCTCCCAAGGGAAGCAGTGGATTCCCTACACTGGACAGGTTTAAGACTCAGCTTGACAGAGCGCTGGGCCAGCTCATTTCAGCTACACTATCACCTAGAAAGGTTGGACCAGACAATCCTTGGGGTCCCTTCCAATCTAGCATT
This sequence comes from Ramphastos sulfuratus, assembly GCA_013399055.1. Taxonomy (NCBI): domain Eukaryota; kingdom Metazoa; phylum Chordata; class Aves; order Piciformes; family Ramphastidae; genus Ramphastos; species Ramphastos sulfuratus. Next base: position 18,401 of record WBNM01024408.1, on the reverse strand, counting down.
CCATGATCCTGTGATATTATTCATAGAATCATAGAATGGTAAGGTTGGAAGGAGACCTCAAGGATCACCTAGTTCCAACCCCCTGCCATAGGCAGGGACACCTCCCATTAGCACAGGTTACTCAAGGCCTCATCCAACCTGGCCTTGAACACCTCCAGGGAGGGAGCAGCCACAACCTCCCTGGGCAACCTGTGCCAGTGCCTCACTACCCTCACTGTAAAGAACTTCCTCCTAACATCCAGTCTAAATCTCCCCTCTGCCAATTTAAACCCATTGCCCCTTGTCCTGTCATTGCAAGACCTTGTAAATAATCCCTCCCCAGCCTTCCTGTAGGCCCCCTTCAGATACTGGAAGGCTACTATAAGGTCTCCTGGAAGCCTTCTCTTCCCCAGGCTGCCGAGCCCCAACTCTCTCAGTCTGTCCTCATAGGAGAGCTGCTCCAGCCCTCTGAAGGACCCCAAATCAACCCACTGGGTAGAGCAAATTACCCTGACTTAGGGGGAAAAAAAAAAAAAAACAACAAAACCCCACACAAACACACAAAACGAAATCAAAACCAACTCTTTAAAAGAGAAAATAAATCAGCAAAAAAAAAAAATCAGTGTTTAACAGAAAGAACTGACCCAAGCCAGTGAAAATGAGCCTGCTCACACCTGCATCTCCTCCCTCCCAGCTTTTCTCCATCTCACCCAATGACAAGCAACTAAAAATTCCATGCAGAAGGAAGACAAAGGCATGCAGAAAATCCCTCTGGGCCGAGGGTGCTGAGGCAAGGCTGAGCGGCTCGGTGCAGCGCCTGTGAGCCGCGAGCCTCCGTCCTGTGTTATGAGGTGTGCTTGTAACCAGCGGGCACCCACAGTGGTCCTTGAGGAGGAAATGGTCTGTGTCTAAATGCAGGCAAAGCTATTTACAAAAGCCAAGCCAAAGCAGCCTCGTTCTCCTTGCTTGGGCCAAATTACATCCTTTGGACTTGCTCCTTCAGTGGCTTCCAGGTTAAAAACAAAACAAATTTAAAAAAAAAAAAAAAAGGAAAGGGAAAAAAAAAAAATCTGTCTCAATTTCCTTGGCTGTGTGAATAATATTTAGAGAATAGAAGGTGATTTCAGAGCTTGCTTGTTTTTGCACCCTGCTCTCCTTCTCTCGCTTTCCAATCAGGCTTTATTGTTGGCATTGCCACTTGGAAACAAAACTAAAATCATCTCTCGCACTTGAGACAGAGGTGGGGGAATAATTTTACTCAAAAATAATAATATTAATAATCATCTGTCTCCCCCTTGTCTTTCAGCCTGGCCTGAAAATGAACCTGTTTTGCTTTTGAATCAATTCTCTCCCGGCACAGCCTTTCCCACAGTCCTTTCTGGGATGAGATGCAATCATTAGCTCGCTTGCTCCTCCAAAGCTGGAGCTCAAGCTGCTCTGCAGTAAATCACCACTAATCTTTACCTGCAGCACAGCAGGGTCTGAGGGGGACACACAAGCTCACACACACAGGTGCCACCACCAATGCCTCTGTTTCCCTCTGGTTGGGGATAGTCTCCAACCCAGCATGCCTGCTTGGAGAGGTGGAACTGGCACATTATCCCTTCCCAAAACACTTCCCTCTGGCACATGAAGGGTCACTGCACCTCTGCTGCTCCCTCAGGGCTGCAGCAAGGGCTAAGTAAGGCTCGAAAGGAGTTTCCAAACAGCAGGATGGAAGACAAACTATTAATACTACTAACTCCACCTCCACAAACACAAAGCAGTGAACTCCTGCTGAACCTGTCACCGCTGATGATTCCCCAAAGGCACACATTAATGATGAGAAATCATCATTATCCTTCTCCCAGTACCCCTGTGCCACAGGCACCCAGAGCCTCAGCTCCCCTAGGACACCCACCCACCGTGGGCACCTTCCTGGGTACTCTCTAGACTGATCCAGATAGACCTAGGGCTACCCTCCCCACCAGAACAGCAGCTAAATGGGAAAACCTCTATCCAGGCATCCCACTTGCCCCAGCTCCTATAGAATTACATGGGAGGAAGGAAGCAATACGATGCAGATGAGCAGGAGATGGGGCCCCACAATCTCCTCCTTGGCTTGCTCTTCCCATAACACTGACTCCTGCTGAGATTTTGGAACCAAAAAGGGGAAAGAGGGTGGGAAATCAATTTAATTGCAGCTTAGTAAGCAACTGTGCTAAGCATTGCTGGCAATATCTGAACATTTCACTGTGAGAGAAAGGGTGAGAAAATGGCTTTTTCATTGCATGGGAAAATGGATGGAGAGCAACTTCCCCCCCATCATCTGCTCCTCTTCACCCTTCCTTCTTTAAACAGGAGGAAGCCAGCAAGAAACACCAGCAAGCTCCAGCTACTCCAATTAATAGTCAATCCACTGCACCCTTTGTTGTTAGGCTACACATAATTACCCCTTCACACTAATGACTTTCTTAAACTGATCCTGCTTTTCCTTCCTCTGCAGACACATTCCCCATAATTGGTTTTACTGCACCAAATGCTAGGCTGCCCTCATGGAAGGGAGCAGTTGGAGCTGCATTTCTCTCTCCCAGCTGCAAGATGTTCCTTTTGCCTTGCCACAGTTTCTCCCCAGCTTGCTTTTTCCACCAGAAAAGAGCCCAGAGCACCTACAAATACCAAACTGCCATCCCACAAGCTGCACACACTGCCCACACATGTCCACAGAGCTAGGAAAAACACTTGGCCCACATCACCTCTGCTCAAACTACCAGGTTCAGCTACCTGGAGATGGCCCAGCCTGGGACATTAATGCTACACCTGCCTTTCTATGGGTTTACACAGGGGTGTTACCTGCATGGCTGCCTCCCCCAGCACTGCTTTTCCAGTGCTCACCCAACTGGTGCCTGCTAAACCACAGCAGCTCAGCAGACCACGCACCCATGCTCTGCGTCACTCTCTGTCTACACCCAACCTCTCAGCATCAGGAAGGAAACAACTGTAGCCCCAGACCAGAGCATGTTCCATAAAGCTATCTGGTGAGACCCCATCTTGAGTACTGCATTCAGTTTTGGGCTCCCCAGTTTAAGAGGGACAGGGACCTGTTTGAGAGAGTCCAACGGAGGGCTGGGGGCTGAAGCACTGCCTTCTGAGGAGAGGCTGAGGGACCTGGGGCCTTTTAGTCTGGAGAAGAGGAGACTGAGAGGGGATTTAATAAACATTTATAAATATCTGAGGGCTGGGGGTCAGGAGGAGGAACAGGCTCTGCTCACTTGCTCCCTGTGATAGGACAAGGAGCAATGGATGGAAGCTGCAGCACAGGAGGTTCTACCTCAATACAAGGGGGAACTTCTCCACTGTAAGGGTCCCAGAGCACTGGAGCAGGCTCCCCAGGGAGGTTGTGGAGTTTCCTTCTCTGGAGACTTTCAAAGCCTGTCTGGATGTGTTGCTCTGTGATCTGAGCTAGATTGCACAGTCCTGCTCTGGCAGGGGGGTTGGACTCGATGATCTCTTTGGGTCTCTTGGGTGCCTAACATCCTGTGATCTTCCCTAGGCATGGCCATTTATAGTCCCTATCCTGCAGCCACCCTGTGTGTCCAGTGCCTCTGCCCGTGAGCAGGCACAGATCGCATTGCAGTGCCAGGGTCAGGAGGTGTCTAAGCAGAGCAAGAGGAAGCAAACCCAGCCAAGACAGGCCCTGGGCTATGAGCACATCAAAACAAATCAAGATGATGTTCTCTTGCCATGGAAAGGAAGAGCAAGGAGGACAAGACTGCCTGGCCTTTTGAGTAAATCCCCACCCACCTTCACCCCGTACATATCTGAGGTGGCAGAAGGATAAACAGGAAAGAACATCTTGTCCCTTGACACTCAGCTCCTTTCTCAAGCATGGAAACCCTTCACAACACACATGCTGTATCTATGGTCACCTCACCATCCAGACAGAGCTGACTTCACAGAGCTCACTGCTCAAAAGCTGGACTCACTACAGGTCACCAAGGGCTCAGGGCCACAAGCCAGAGCTGAATCTTCCTAAAAACCCAGCTGCAAAGGCAAAGGCTTGAGCCCTTCCTTCTCACTACCATGGAGATTACACCACACCACATCAGCTGCTGAGGGACAGTGCAGCCCAGCTCAATCTCACTGGCAGTATGCTCCACAGGGACCTTGCTAGAAGTAGATTATGAGAGACTGTGACACTCCTGAGCTCAGCTCACCTCAAGAACCATCACCACATTCAACATCCCTTTGGAGCACAGCAGCAAGGCTTTTCCCATCTCCTTCTATCCTTCCAAAGCAGGATAAAAAGTATTTGGATTCTTCTGGCGCTCAATACCTCTTGTCAACGAGACAAGTACCAGCTGCATAAAAATGTACTTAGCAACTTAGCAGCAAAGAAGCAGGATCCTTGCATCCTCTCCTTCCTTCCCTGACATTTTCCTTGGTTTAAAAGCACCAGGAAAAGGCATCTGGACCTCCTGATGCTCACCACTTTGCAAAGCAAACAGGTCTTGTTCAATCAATATTTATGCCCCCCATCAGTCACAGCTGCAACATGGAGCTCTACCCGAATGTAATGGGGTGGGGGGGAAACCATTCATTGCAATTACCAGTGAGAAATTAACAAGGTTTTCATTGACTGCTTATCCTCCACAGACACCTCTGAACACGCCTGGACGTGCAGCAGGTAGATTAATTAAACAAGATGTAGAATGCAGGCAGCTCACCATTTGGTTTACAGAATTACAGAATTGTCAGGTTGGAAGGGACACCAAAGATCATCCAGTTCCAACTCCCCTGCCATCAGCAGGGACATCTCACAGGTTGCTCAGAGCCCCATCCAGCCTGGCCTTAAAAACTTCCAGGGATGGGGCTTCCACCACCTCCCCGGGCAACCTGTTCCAGTGTCTCACCACCCTCATGGTGAAGAACTCCTTCCTAATATCCAATCTGAATCTATCCACTTCTAGTTTTGTTCCATTCCCCCTAGTCCTATCGCTACCTCACACTCTAAAGTATCTCTCAGCAGCTTTCATGTAGGCCACCTTCAGATACTGGGAGGCCACAATAAAGCCTCCTTGAAGCCTCCTCTTCTCCAGACTGCACAGCCCCAGCGCTCTCAGTCTGTCTTCATGGGAGAGGAGCTCCAGCCCTCTGATCACCCTCGTGGCCCTTCTGTGGTTTAGTAGCAGAGGTGACTGGGTACAGAGTTTGGCAGGACCTCCCACCACACTCCTGCTCCACAAGGACACAGGCACAAGCAGGTGGCATGCTGAGAAAATCTCTTTCCCAAGTCCACCATAAGGAAGGTGTTTGAGAGACAGCACCCATCAATGCGCCAGACCCATTCCACCTGGTCCCACAGAGGAGGGAAGCCTGAGTATGGTTTTCTATTTTCACATCCATCACTAAATACACCACTAGTAAGGAGCCACTGGATTCCACCTGACCTCCTGCACCAGCAAAGCTCTGGACAGCCTAGAAGGTGTGCTCCTAGAGACTTCAGGGTGGGATTTCACCAGCAAAGCATGACAGAAGGTTCCTCTTCTCACCCTTCCTGGACCTGCTAACGCCCACAGCCACCAGGAGCTTCCCTGGTATTAAATTCTCTGCCTTTTTTGTTCCCGACAGCTTAGCCACTTCAATCCCTTAATTGTGGAGATGGGAATTTTTGTGGGATACGCAGTTATTTTAATCTGCTAAGTGGCTCTGCTGCTATAAAACTGGCAGGAATTTAATATCTGGAGACTGTCAGCTGAGCTCCAGGTGCTGATGCTTTCCGGATGGCAACGATGCTAAAGGAGGCACAAGTTGGTGCAACGCACACAAGCAGCAAGCTTGCTGAGCCTCTCATCACCTCCCAGGAGCCATGCCCAAGCTGCATTTCAGCTTTCTCAGAAAGGAGCTGTTGCATTGCAAACTCTGGCACAAGTCAAGTAGATCAGGTCACTTTTTTTAATAAAAAGAACTTTTCCTCTATAGCTTTCCTCCTGCAACCCAGCCCATGACGGACACGCTTTCCCTCCAGAGCTGTCAGCTCTGCTTCAGACATTCATCAGAAGGAGCAAGCCAGCGTGCAGGAGGGAATGAAGAGAAATAAAACCCCCAAACACAACAAAACACCTTCCTGCTCGCGCTGCTGGTGCCAAGCATCAGAGCCTATCCCTCTCCTGCCAGCCCCTCTCGCTGCCACAGAGCTCTGCTACACAACCAGCTTCCCACTTTGGTCTGACACGGATCACAGAATGATAGGGGTTGGAAGGAACCTCCAGAGATCATCCGGTCCAGCCCCACAGCTAAAGCAGGTTGCACAAGAACAGCTCCAGGTGGGGGTTGAAAGTCTCCAGAGAAGGAGACTTCACAACCTCTCAGTGCAGCCTGCTCCAGTGCCCCGGGACCCTCAGAGCAAAGAAGGTTTTTTGCCAGGTGGAGGCAGTACGATGAAGCAAGAGGTTGTTATCTACTCTCCTGCTTCCTCTCACAGCCATGCAGCTGCAGCCTGGCACAGGCAAGAGCTGAGGGAGCCGGCATGCCAGCAAGACATTGCTGCAGAGCCGGCCACACACACCTCTCACAAATCAGTTTGGGAATTTGCTTGTAATTAATCCTGCATATCAGTTCCTCTCATTATTTCTTAATCTAATTAAGTTATTAATTTGTATGTTGTCCCCTTTCCCAAAGCAAAGGGAGGCAGGGGAGATGCCAGGGAGTAGCAGGAGGCCGTGAGCCTGGCTTCCTGGAGCACATGCCAAGCCCCAGCGCCGCCTCCCCGTGTGACTTCAGGTGGATCGCTGGCAGCCCGATCTTCCAAGGGGGTTGAGCGGCTCCAGTTCCTCTGGAGTCAATGAGAGCCAGAAGGATACAGAGTTCAATTAACCTCTCCGGGTCCCAGCTTACCCAGCCAGAAAACTGCTGGGGCAGGGAGACAGGCTCAAACTAATTAACACTTGCAAAGTATTTCGACATCCTCTGCCAAAAGGCAGGGAGGGCAGGAGGCACCAAGCAGCCCCAGCTGACCCATAATCCCACCAGCCCCAGTTCCCTACACCCTCATCCATCAGGCTCCGCTCTCCCGCGGGCTGACCCAGGGCTGCTAAGCAGGCAGGCAGCTGGTCCCACAGGTCCTGTGTCCTGGCAGAGGTCCCAGTGCCGCCACAGCTCCTCGCCTCAGCCCAGCTGCAGGAACCCAGAAAGGGCAAGTTCTGCTCGTTGCACTAATTGGCCTTGATCTGTCCTTTGGAAAAGGCAGAGAAACCCAAACCCAAAGTGACAGCAGTAATAACAGCACCGGAGGGAGCAGGGAACAGCTTCAGAGTCTTGAATGGGGCAAGTTACTCTCTTCCATACCCTGCCAGCCCTGTGAGGTTCCTACAGCCCAGAGCCAGGAGGCAGTCCCACACCCTAAAATTCAGCCTTGGCCTTCTCTGGCTGCCCTGGCACACACTGCCAGGGGCTGCAAACAGCACGGATGAGAAGGAGGAAGAGGGGAAGGTGATAGGGATGGAAGGTAGCCGGCAAAAGAGAGCCTGCCTGCCACCAGGCAGCAGTGACAGATCCACAGAGGTTAGATTAGAGAGAAAAACAGGAGTGAACCAAGAGGAGGTGAAGCCAAGCTAAACACAACAGAGGGCTGCCCTCACCTCTTTGGGCACAGGCAGCTTAGGGAAGCTCAGACTTGCCCCACACATCTGCCTCTGTCACAACCATGAGAGGCCAAGCCAGCAGGCTGTTTTGGGGGGTAAGCAGGACTCAGCAACCACAGCAGAGCCCTCAAGCAGAGTACCTGCTTCTTGGAGACCCTGACAACCTCAACAGAGGGTTCTCCAGTCATAGGAAAAACATCAGAAGCCTTTCTTTGGGAAGATGAGTACTGAATTTGGCACAGGATTTGGAGTAAAAAGCAAGGATGGATGCAGGCCAAAATAAAGGTGATGCACAGGCAAGCCCTCCACGCAGCCATGGGCAGCAGCCTCACGAGCTCTGCCACTGCCCCTTGGCAAGCCACCAACACGTCACAGCCAGCCGGGGAGCTTGGGCACTGTGGCCTTCCAGCATCGGATGTGTGCTGCGAGCCCTGCCAGGAGACAGGCATGGTCAGGAGGAGGCATTGCCAGCTGGAGACTAACTAGAAGGGTCTAAAGGTTAAATCCATATGAGGCATGATATATGGAGTGCATATAGCCACAGAAACGAAGCTCGACAGAGCAAAGGCAGAAGAGAAGGGGAGGAAGTGGATGAAAAAAACCCCGACAAAACAAAGGCATCGGAAAACACTGCCAGGAGGCTGATGCGGATTTGCTCCACTTCTCCACTGCAGCTGTGCCACAAAGTTTGCACTGCTATCAGCAACCCACTACCTCCCCTTGCTTCTTGAACAATTTCAGAGGACAACTCTTAACTGCTGAAGTTTTCATCACTGGTAGACAGTCCCACTGGCCAGAGGAATGACAGGACACACCACCCAGCTTCTCCCTGCACAGCAGCATCCTTGCCTCCAGTACCCCTGTCAGCCCTGCAGCTTTTCAGATGGGTTAACTGAAGTGACACCAGGTCCCTGTGCTCACAACTAACTTGTCATTCACACTGCTCAAAAGTGGCTTCCAAAGCTGAAAAATATAATGCATTAAAAAGAAGAAAGAGGGGGAGGAGGGGGGGGGGAGAAAAAGAACCTGCACTCTATGGACCTCAAGGGGATGCAAGTGTTTTGATGGAAAATTCTGAGGAAATGAAGGAGAGGCAATTTTAGCAGTCAAAGTCCTAGAGTTATGGCAACTTGGCAGTTGCAGCCTTGAAACTCAGGGCCTGATTCTCTGTGACAGGAGAAGCTGGCTTCAGACAGCCTGGCCCCTAAAGAGCAGCAGCAACCTGCACCTCAGGGCCTTGAACAGGAGCAGAAAGTAAAAGATGGGCTGCAAAATGTCAGCAACTGGGCTGCAGCCAGTGCTACGTGAGAAGAGAGGCTCACTTCAAGGAGAACATCAGAGCTTATGTCAAACAGGAGAGGTCTTATTTTGCAGTTTTTTAAGAGCACAGCTCTAATAGAAACCTCCTGACACCAAAGCATGGCTGTTGTTAAAAAAGCATTTGTCTTCCAACTCTCTTTTCAGTGAATTATTGCCATCCTCAACGAATAAATAAATTTATATGTAATTGTTTACTTGGGGGCCTGAAATTGCACAGATTCGTTACCCTCTGCTAGGATTGAAAGATTTCTGAAAGCCTGGAAAAGCTCCTCAATCATTTTGATTAAAAAAAGAAAAAACAACCAACCAAAACACCAAACATGGAAAACCAATAATTCCTCAGGATGGAAAGAAAAAAAAAAAAAATCAAAGTAAGTTTTATGAGTTCTGACTTTGTTTTTACCAATCAGGTCGTTAATTCAGCTGCAGAGGTGACACAGACATTAGACTCTGGCACATGTCACAGGCCACTCAGTTGGGCACCACTGGTGCAACAACAGGGGGCCAAGCACTTCCCATAACCCTTGATCTCAGCAGGTTCTTCCAGACCCAGGCTGCAACCTCAAGTAATTTATTCAAGACTTAGAACAGCGTAACTCAGCGCACTGTCTGATCTGTGTTCTCTGGAAAGTTAACCCCTGGCCGAGCTCTGGCCACTCACAGCTGTTGCAGAGGACACAGAACCTTGTTCAAACGAAGCTGCTTGCAGCTCCTCTGCTTTCCAAAGCGTTCAGGCAGCGAAACTCCTTGGTCTTACTCCCTGTGCCAAGGGTGATGCTCTCCTCATCGCTCCCGTGCACTCCGGGTACCCAAACGCGACACAGAAACACACGGTTGCAAACCTGTCCTTTTTCCACCCAGGCTGAGACCGAGAGGGCAGCACCACCCTGACCCACGCCCTGTTCTCGAACACCAGCAGGAACTAAAAGCCCACTGATCTACACCAGCTGATGGACCTGCAGCTCTGCCTGCCCAGGGGCGCCAACCCCGGGCCACCCTAATACTCTATTCTGCTCCCCTCCCGTTTTAACACGGAGACAGGATCGAGCCCTTCGTGTTTGACAAACCTCGGGAACGCCGCCTGATCCTGGCAAAAGGAGCCGCCAGGCCGCCTGTCCCCACGCATGGCAGAAAACTCGCACTTGGCTTCCACGGGGCACACCGGTGCGTCCCCGTGGACCCAACGCCCTGAGCTGCGGGACGGAGCGCTGGCCCCGCCAACCCCGGGGACCCGACGCCCTACGCCAGGGACGTTCCAGGCTGTCTGCGGGACAGAGCGCTGGCCGCTGGCCCCTGCCGGCACTCGCGGCTCGGGGTAGCTCCGACGGCTGCAGCCCCCGGTGAACCGGGGCAATGGGAAGGTGGGCGGACACACGACTACTGGGGTTGTCGGTGCTAGCGGATGATACCGCGACCTGGAGGATGAGATGTAAGGAAGTGTCTGTCCCCCACCCACAGGCACGGAACCGGTGCGAAACTTTAAGGGCAGCGTGGCGGGGCGGCGGTCCCGGTAACTCCTGCCCGCCCCCCAGCCACGGCAGCCCCGACTCCGTCGCCCCCCTCCTTACCTCCGACGGGCGCCCCTCGGTCCCCACCGCCTCCAACTTCCTCCGAGCCCCGAAGAAGAAGAAGAGGAGGAGGGCGGCGAGCCAGAGCAGCCCCAGCAGCGGCAGCGCCAGCCGCCGCGGCGGCCTCATCCTCGGGTGGGTGGGAAAAGTGCGGTTGGGAGGGAAGGAAGCTCCCGGGAAGGGGTAGGGAGGACGCTGAGAGCCCCCGGGCCGGTGGAGCCCGGCGGGGCTGGGCGGGGAGCAGGGTCTGGGCCGCTCGCCTCGGAGCCGCGGAGCGAGTCCCGGGCTGTGCGTGCTCTGCAGGGGAGGGGAGGAGGAGGCGGAGGCGCCGGGCGGAGCGGGGCTGGAGCCGGAGCCGCGGGAAGGCGCTGGGCGCACGCAGCCGGGATGGCACCACGGGGCCGTGCCGCTGCCCTGCCGCCTTCGCCGGGCACCGCACCACGGCCCCGGGACTGCGGCCGCCCGGGAACGGGGGCTCCGAGCGCACCGGCCGGGGCGGGGAGGTGTAGCCCGTGGTGCAGCCCATCGCATCCCCTCCCACGCAGCGTGCGTGGGTCCGGCCGCTTCCCGAGGGCCCCCGAACAGGGCGAAGTTAGCCCCAGGTGGGTCCCTCTCCCCGTCCGGCGCCGGGGCGAGGGGAGGCCACAGTTCCACCGCGCGCAAGAGGAGGCTCAGACATGACGGGAAGATTAATTTATCCAATTGGAACAGCGGGGGGAATTCAGGTGGGTGGAATTTAATTACGGGATTTGGAAGAGAAGATTGAGTCTCCAGAGCTGTCAAGAGCACTTACAAAATAAAATCATTACCATCAGCTGTGGGTACATCATTACCGGCAGCAGCTCCGCAGCCAGCACCGTCCGGGAGGGATGGCCCTCGGCCACCAGCCCTGTCCTGGGGGGTGTTCGCTGCCGGCTTCACACAGGGCAGCCCAACTGGGAATTACAGACATTGCTAAGAAGATAAAAGCCAATAAAGGTAGGCTCCAGAAAGTAGCTTCCTCACCCAACTGCCCCTGCTCTCCTGCCTTATGATCCTGCTACTGACAAGTACTGCATGAGCTGAGCAAACCCTTGCAGAAAACATTGGAGAATAAATGAAGTGTTGGAGCAGATGTGAGTCATTCATTTTAGTACAAAAACTATGGAACTCCATAAAAACATGAATCCAAGTGACATATGGAATGAATTGGAGATAAGATGTCAAATGCTGGGAAGCCCGATGCACATGTTGTAAACAACCTCTCCTATTGCATTTCCCACACACTCCTCCTGGTTTTATTATTTCCTGCAGTTGTTTTCTGTCACTTACTAATTTGTCATTTGTGATCTCCATCCTCTGTCATCCTCTGATTTATCTCCAGGGCTCAGAAGCCCTTCTCCCCTAACATAATCCATGCTTTTCAGGCCCACCATTCACAGAAAGATGCCCTGATAAAAATTTCATTAACATCCACCCAAAAAAAAACAAAACAAAAAAAAAGACATTTCTTTTCTCTTGCTTTGTTTTACAGCCATCTAACTTTAAAGTACCTTAGCAGAACAATGAAATCCAAGTCCAGCGAGCAGGCTTAGGTGGAACTTTGTTTTACAACTGTAGGAGCAGAATCAAGCAGGAGCAGAACTGTATGGGAAGAGAGTGAAGATCCTTTGTGCATCAGTGAGCCTGCAGCTCAGCTTGGCATGGAAAGCCCATGCCAGCCTGGAAACATCTCCTCTTCTCGTGGTGTGCATTGTCAAGCCAGTAACCTTCCTCAGCCTTTCACTTGGGGTAGTCAAGCCACCACACACTGGGTTTGGTCACCATGAAATGTCTCTGCCAGAAAGCACCTGCAGGTGTTGCTCTCTTTTCCAAACTGTTGCTTTATGCTTTCTCCTTAAAGCAAAGGTGAAGCACCTGAGCAACTCTCAGCAGCTGGAGCACATCAGTGGTGGTTTCTCACATGGCTTACAGGTGTCCTCTTACCTTGCACCCACCCCAGCTGTTGGCACAGGCTGGTTGCTGACTCTCACGTAACTGCCTCTAAACCCTGTGGAGCAGAAGAGACTTTCTGACCAAGAAGATCATCTTGCCACAAGCAGATAATATCTGCTGATGTTTTCTTGGCTGGGACAAGGTGACCTTGGCTGTGGTTCTGCAGCACCTCCCCAACACGTTTGCAAAGGGTGCTGAGCTTTTCCTGCTGGGCGAGAAGAGCTCTTCCAGATAAAGGCACCTGGGGGGTGGTGTTATCATTCAAAGCTGGATTAAAAAGCTCATGGGTTTTGTAGGTCAGACTTTCAGCACAAGTTATTAGAAAATGTAGGGGGCAGACAGAGAAAATACCGGGGAAATACGTTACAAATTAGATTACAGGCAGGGTAATAAATAGGAGGGAGCTGACAAAAATGCAATGGGATGATGCTATCTCACTCATTACCTTGAGAAACAACTCCCTCTGCTGAGGGAAAGCTTTACCGGCAGCGCTCTGACCAGCGGCCCGCGGTGCCAGGCGGAGAGAACGGCCACAGCTTGGCTCTTCCCCGCTGCCACCGCCCTCACCCTGCTGCGGCTCTGTGCTGGGGTCCCGTGATGAGAAAGGGGGTCCCAGGAGCTCTAGCAACACAGATGATCTCCAAGGAAGTCCGTTCGCCGTGCCTGTGTGTGCATACACAGGGACAGATTCACAGATTGCATTGAGTTGGAAGGGATCCTCAAAGGTCATCTTGCCCAAATCCTCTGCAGTCAGCAGGGGCATCTCCAACTAGAGCAGGCTGCCCAGGGACACATCAAGCCTCATCCTGAATGTCTCCAGGGACATTAAAATCACTGGGCAACCTGTTCCAGTACTGCACCACTCACACTGTGCAAAACTTCCTCCTGATGGCCAACCTAAATCTACCCTGCTCCAGTCTCAAACCATTGCCCCTCATCCTATCAACACAAGCTCTTCTAAACAGTGCCTCCCCAGCCCTCCTGTAGGTCCCCTTCAGATATTGAAATATAGCTCTAAGGTCTCCCCACAGCTTTCTTTTCTCCAGGCTGGAGATGATGTATGGAGCAGGTGATGGTAGCAGCTCTTCAAACAGGAGTAAAGCAAGAGTACAAATCTGTAGGTTCAGAGTTATTTGAAGTCATAGACTCTCAGAGATCTGTGTATAAATCCTACTGGCAATTCCACTAAAACCATGGCAATAAAAACAATCCTCTGTTGTATTATTGATACTCTTACCTTCCCCATTTTTCTAATTTTCCATCTGCCAATCTCAGATGCTTCACAAGTGAGGTCCATAACATCCCACCTGTTTGCAGGAGAGCAAAATGTAAGGCCAGCAGCACAGCCAGAGACAGAAAACAGAGCCTAGGAAACAGGTATTTAGTATTTGCTGGCATAGGTTTTGCAAAGCTGAGGAAAGCAATTGTTCCACAAGAGCAGAAATAGGACATCGTTCCTGGGTGGAAACGAGACTCTGTAACTGCCATCTTCAGGTGCTGGCCCTTCAGGGTCCTGCCTTTAAGGACAAAGGGTTAAGGGAAAGTAGCTCTCCTCACTATGTCAAGGGCACCTGTAAAGCACAATTCAAGGGAATTTCATCTCACCAGGTCTACAAACCAGCTGGGTGCAAGTGCAGTTTTTGCTAGGAATACTTACTCCAAGATTTGAGTCTCAGCTGAACATCACAGGTGGTCATAGGGTGGAGCAAACCCACCACCAAACTCTGTCTGAAACAGCGTTTATAGGACAGGGAGCTTCTGTGCCAGAGGAGGATCTGGCACAGGCAGGGTTTGGGGTGGCTTGGCTCTCACTGCTGTCTGTGGCAGTGCAGCTTCCCCGTGAAGAGGTGCTGCTTGCAGCAGCATACAGATCAGAAAGAACATGTTTGCAAAGATGAAGAGATCAGGGTTTGAAAGGGTCAGCGTGGTCATATGGGAGATGGACTTCATTCAGTGGTACCCTTGTGCTCCCCGCTCCAGGCTTGCGGAAAGAGAAGCTAATAGAGAAGTTTCCCTCCCACCCCTGCAAGAGAGTGGGTATGCTTACTGAATGTAACTGTGCTGAGAACAGGGCCAGGAGAGGAGGGAGAGCATAGCAAGCTGCTCCCAAATAGCTGTTTTGGCAAGTGCTGAGCATTGGCATGTTTTGCAAGAAGCCCAGCTGTCCCTTGTCATCCAGCAGCCGAGGTGCCAGCCTGGGTGTAGGCCCTTCAGGAGAGCAAGCCAACACAGGCCCCTGGCCCAGGCACCCCCCCAAAGCCCTCACTTGCTCCCCAGGGATGACTCAGAAACCATTTGCTGCTTGTCTAAGGGTGGAGCTGTGCTCTGAATGCAGTCGTGTCAGTGACTCTTCCAGGTTTATATTTGATAAAGGAACAAAAATCCCTTTTTAGGAGCTGCAACTGTTCAAAAAGCCTCCAGGTCCCATGGTCTATTCCTAATGCAGTCAACGTGAGCAGGAGGGGAGAAGCCAGCAAGTTCCTTGCACAAGGATTGTTGCTCTGCCATGGGGATCCGCCAGCTCTGCAGGACTTGTCACCACCAAGCCTGGACCCTGTGGCACGTTGCTGCAAGGATGCAAGCTTGTACTGAGCTGGTGGTTCCTAGCCACAGCTACCATCCCACACAGCTCCCTGGGCTGTGAAGGGCAGGGAGCACTCTCTGCCACCTCAGGCAGCACCCTGCCATCTCAGAAAGCAGCTTCCATGAAGGCTGCTGAAGGTACTGTGAACGTTACCCCACATTTCTGTGGCAGATGAGCTCTGCCTTAGTTTTTGTGCTGTAATGGAAGCTAAAACAAACAAAAAAATTAAAAATCACAGAATCACATAACATTAGGGGTTGGAAGGGATCTCAAAAGATCATCTAGTCCAAGCCCCCTGTCAAAGCAGGATCACCTAGGGTAGGTCACACAGGAGCACATCCAGGTGGGTTTTGATGTCTCCAGAGAAGGAGACTCCACAACCTCTCTGGGCAGCCTGCTCCAGGGCTCTGCCACCCTCACAGTGAAAAAGTTTATCCTTATGTTCACATGCTTATGCTGAACAACATTCTCCCTGTGTGCCCTCAGAGAAGACCACAAATGTTGAGACAGTTCTGGCCTAACAGCAGAAAAATTGCAAGGTAAAATTCTTTTTTAAAGTAAAAGCTTTATCTTTGGCTGTCTCCTTTCCCTTACTGAGATAACAGAAGTGTAGCTTGTCCAACATCTGCAGCCTAAATGGGAGGGTCAAACATGAAGCTGTGAAGCACTCACCTTCTTCACATAGGTGATAGTATCACTCTGCTCCTCCTCACCTACTGCAGCAATCAGAAAGGGAAATGGTGGAATTGCAAGCAGATCTTTTTCAGGAACTCCAAAGGTTTTTGGGGGTTTTTTTGGGGTTTTATTGGTTGGTGTTGTTTTTTGTTTTTTTTTTTTTTAATTAAACTGTATGCATTCTTCTCTAGTAAAACTTTCCATGATGACATCTCCAATTAATTAAAGGTTTAAGCTGTCAGGAAATGCTATGCATTTAAAAAAAAAATTAATTAAAAAAAATAAAGAGGGGGAGCTACTGTGATAGCATTTGTTAATTGAAGTGCTCATCAAGTCAGCTGCAGGAACACAAGCTGTTCACTGAGTAGATGGGCACCAGCACACAGCCAGACGTTCAGATGCAGTTCCTACAAGTCAAGCTCCCACTTTCAGCCTAGCTTGTGAGGGAGTGGATAGATGGGGCCATGCTGACCTCTCTCATCACTGGGTCAAACACAAAGACTTCTCCATGGCAAGGCTGGAGGAAGGCTGTGGGAATTCTTGCCTACCACAAGGCAGGCATCTGTAGCAACTGCTATCAAATGGCCACCCACTTGAACTTATGTTTCACAGAATCACAGAATTAACTAGGTTGGAAAAGACCTTTGAGATCACCAAGTCCAACCTATCACCCAACACCTTCTAATTAACTAAACTATGGCACTAAGTTTCTCATCCAGTCTCCTCTTAAACACCTCCAGGGACAGTGACTCCACCACCTCCCCAGGCAGCCCATTCCAATGCCAATCACTCTTTCTGTGAAGAACTTCTTCCTAACAGCCAGCCTAAACCTGCCCTCACACAGCTTGAGGCTGTGTCCTCTTGTTCTGTCACTGGTTGCCTGGGAGAAGAGACCAACCCTCACCTGGCTACAACCTCCTTTCAGATAGCTATAGAGAGCAATGAGGTCTCCCCTTAGCCTCCTCTTCTCCAGGCTAAATAACCCCAGCTCCCTCAGCCACTCCTCACAGGGCTGTGCTTCAGCCCCTTCACCAGCCTTGGTGCCCTTCTCTGGGCACTCACATTCTCCCCAGCCTTTGTCTCCATTTACTGGAGCACAGGTTTTCCTGGCTTAGATTCAGTCTTTTACTGGCTCTCAGCACTTCCAGGTACCCAGTGATGCCAGTACAAGCAGGGGCAAGTGCCAGAGCAATGGGAGCTTTCGAGGGAGAAACGTTGATGTCAGCATGTGGCTGGGGAACATATTAGGGAGCCCAAGAATGGATCCCTTGAGCAGTGCTCTTCCACTGTCATCACCTTCAGCACCATTCACGGGTTGCTTCTGACCAGCCCTGCTTTTGTGTTGCTGATTGCCACAATACAGTGAAGTCTTCTGGGTCTTGTCTGCCTCCAGCTGCCTTTAGCAGTTGATAGTCTCTCCTGATGATCCCCAACACAGGCATTTTCTGGGAAGAGCTCATGGATAAGTGATGGCAGCTAATCCCACTGCTCATTTTTCCTGTATTTTGGCCAGAGGGAAGCTGTCTACCTCTGCATCAGCAACCAGTAGAGCCACTGCAGATGGCCACAAAAGAGCATTTGGGATAAAAGGCAGTAGATGGCTTTATGGGCCAAGTTGCAGCACACCTAGCACAAGGCAGATGAATCTTTACCAGCAGCACCTCAGTTTGTAAGATGCTGGGCACCCTGCAGCCCTCAGCACAGCTCTGGCCTGCACCCATGCTCCCGGGTGGGGGGGCCAGTGCTGCTGTAACTCCGCAGGGCAAGCAGAGCTCTTCGGCTGCCTCCCAAGGTGCACATCCCCGTGTGCCTGCATGTGTGTGCACCCCCTCACCCCCAACCATCTCTAGGCGGGCAGAGAACCCTGCCAGAATTCAGGCCAAACCCTTTTGTTACTCTGAACATGCTAAATCAGCCCTTTCAGCCAGCTGCAGCACTATGTCCTAGTTCAAGCCCATAACTGCAGTTTGGACAGGTGACACTCATCAGAATAAGGAACAATTCGGGTGATGGGTGAGAGAGCACATTACCCAAAATAAAGCCTCATCCTTAAAGCACC
This sequence comes from Ramphastos sulfuratus, assembly GCA_013399055.1. Taxonomy (NCBI): domain Eukaryota; kingdom Metazoa; phylum Chordata; class Aves; order Piciformes; family Ramphastidae; genus Ramphastos; species Ramphastos sulfuratus. The sequence continues at coordinate 620 of WBNM01024408.1, read as the reverse complement.
TTTAATGCCTCTGTCTTTTTGTGTGCAGGTGTTAAGCAGCCTCTAGAGCCAGATCTGTGCTTCAGTGCTATGTAAGCATGACCTGTAAGCTGGGACTCAGGCAGCGATTAACACAGCTGGCGACATGTAATATGGCACCAGGCCTTTGGTGGGAGGGAGACTTTTCACAGCTGGGTGAGAAGTTTTACCCTCACCTTCCTCTTGGAAGAAAGGATTCCTGACTGTTCATCCCTCCCTTCTCCTGAGGGATCTAAAAACTGAAGAGAGGCAGCCACATGCCACCTACGCTCCTAAGCTTTCAACGCTGTTATTTAGGTGAAGTGTCTAGCAATAGACATTTCTGCCATATACTTCTTCTGGTGTAAGGGTGAAGTGATTTATGGTTGATCAGGCAATCTGCTGCTCATGCACGACAGCTCTGAGGGATAACAACTAACGCCACCTCTCCTTGAAAAGCAGTTAAAAGCATGCAGTTAGTGCAAGGAGAGCACTAACAGCAAGGTCAGCAGGCTGAGAGAGAGGATTCTGCCCCTTTACTTGGCTCTCCTGAGGCCCTACCTCAAATACTGCATCCAGTTCTGGTGTCCCACTCATAATAAGGACATAGAAGTGTTGGAGGG
>WBNM01024406.1:119087-172461 GCA_013399055.1 Ramphastos sulfuratus | reverse complement strand
CCTGGACTCCTGTGTGCTGATGTGCCCACTAACTAACAGAAACATTTTGAAGGTTGAATTCACTGATGTCTGGAAGGTCATTTGGAATTCCCACAAGAAAGATGCTGTAGGAGAGGTGAGCACTGTGGCAATCAGATTTTAGGCCTTTTCACCCTCACATCTCTGCATTATTTATCCTGCCAACACTCCTGTGAGGCAGGGCAGTCCCGTTTACCCATCAGTTCATGGGGAACAGAAACGCAGATGTCTCAGTGATTTCTCCAAGGTCTCCCAGTCACCCTCCAGTTCTAATGCTCTTGCAGCTAACCCTTCCTACAACCACACATGCAACAGGACCTCAGTGACTCTCCCAGTGGAAATTCCCAGTGTAGATAGTGCCTCTTTATAACAACCAGTTCATACAGGACTCTATGCTGGTTCTCTTATCTCCCTGCATCTCAGATTTTAGGCTTCTGTTCCACAACAAGCAAGTAGTAACAGGGGCGAAGTACAGTGCTGTGTGCAGGTTAAGGGACTCATCAGCGTAAAGCCAAGCTTCCTGAACAGAGATGACTTGTCTGGGGACTTCTGCCTTACTAGAAGTTTTTTTTCTGGATTTGCTTTTTTAACTTGCTGCTTCCAAAAGGATCCCCAGTGGAGTGATAAGATCACAGAACAGGAGGTATAAGGCAAGTGCCACAGCAAAGGTCTTTGGCAACAAGAGAGATCTTGTTTCTGTCTGGAGCAGCTACGATCCACAGGCAGCCCAGTGGGAAGATATTTTGCTAGAGCTGTGATCTCACAGCAGAAAACCAACCATTATTTCCTAATCCAGCAGCACGGAGCAGCTCCAATGCACTGGCTGCCTTAAGACCCTTTGCTCATGATCCCCTAAGGTATACTGCTGCATGTTGGCAGCAGCTGTGCACAGCTCCAGGCTGGTCATCCAAGAGCAGCTCATTGCAAGGTCTCAGGGGCTGCAGGTGCTACCTGCAGACAGGTCAGAGGCTGAGCTGCACCTTCCTCTTGTGTCCCTAAACCACCCCATAACAAGGATATGAAAACATCAGCTGAAAAGGAGATCTGGTTAAGCCTCTATCACCAGCTACCACAGGGGCACTCTGCTTAGTCCTGAGCTGCTGAAATCAGGAACACTTCTTTCAACATGGAATATCACATCACCTGTTAGAGCACTAGAAAGCACTGGAGCACTAGAAAGCAGTTTGTAGTGCCCACCTTCCTCTGGAAGACATGGAAAGCACTGTGACACCCATGGGCAGGAATGGAGGAAACATCGATGAGATCTGGGGGAATCTGAAAGGGGTGGTCACTCTTTCTCCCTCCCTCAGTTAAACCTCTGCTCCCTACTTAGACTGCTCTCTGTGAAGTCAGGATCAGTTTCTTGGCAGACCACCGCATGGCAGAGGCTTCACCTTGATGTGTAAGCAGGACTCTTGAACCATCTCCTGGACAAACCATTACATTGCAGCCCCACACCAGCACCTCATTAGGGGGAGAGGGACAGAAGAATACCACCAGGCAAAAAGGTAGCAAGGGGATAGCCTCCAGGCTTAGCGCCCCTGCCATGGACACAGAGAAGATCTGTAGAGATCTGGGATCTGTAGAGAAGGAGCAGGGATGCAGGAAACGGTGCAGAAGAAGAGGTGGGCAGCTCTCTGCCCCAGTGTGCACCTTGCAGAGCACAGCCCAGTTCCTTACCAGGGATCCTGCAGAGGTATCAGCAGCTGCTCCTGTTGCTGTCACCTTCAGCTCAAGGTACTCACACACACACTGCTGCCCCTAGCTAAAGGTCCTCCACCATTGTGCCTCCAGAGCTGCTGGCATGACTCGGTCGTGGCACAGCAGTGCAGACCTGGTTGAAGCTCCTGACCATCACACCCCTGTCATGCTGCAGCAGGACTTCCTGACCAGGGCATGGTTTGAAAAGGAAGCTCTGGTTCTGACACCCAGTTCTGTTGTACAGGTGCCTGAAAAACATGCTTCATTCTTGCTATGTACTCGAACACCAGAGAAAACAGGGCAAGGAGTTCTGCATCAACAGAATCAAATTATTGCCTCTCCACTACTGACACAGCTTAGCTAGGCAGTCCCCGTTCTCCTGACTCCTCACAGCATGTGTTAGGAGGTCTTCTCTGGGAAGCCTGAAAGCAGGGGCAAGATTGCCTCTTTACTCTGCTCTGCTGAGACCTCATCTGGAGCACTGTATCCAGCTCTGGAGCCCTCAACACAGGAAGGACATGGACCTGATGGAGTGAGTCCAGAGGAGGCCACCAAAATGATCAGGAGGCTGGAGCACCTCTGCTACAAGGACAGGTGAGGGAACTGGGGTTGTTCAGCCTGGAGAAGAAAAGGTTCCAGGGAGACCTAAGAGCAGCCTGCCAGTACCTGAGGGGTGCCACAAGAAGGCTGCAGAGGGACTGTTTGCGAAGGCCTGCAGTGACAGGACGAAGGCAATGGTTTGAAATGAGAAAAGAGCAGATTTAGATTGGATGTGAGGAAGAAGTTCTTTAGCATGAGGGTGCTGGAACACTGCAACAGGTTTCCCAGGGAGGTAGTGGAGGCCCCATCCCTGGAGATCTTCAAGGTGAGTCTGGAAAAGGCTCTGAGCAACCTGCCCTAGTGGAAGATGGCCCTGCTGACTGCAGGGGGGGTGGACTAGAAGACCTGTGGATGTCCCTTCCAACCCAGATCATTCTGTGATTCTGTGTGGGGTTATGTTATGCAGCCTACCTGCCAGCATTACCCCAAGAGAAGAGCAGAGCAGACACCCAGGGTGAACCCCACAGCACAGGGGCTGCCCACCCAGGACTCTTTATTTCCTGAAAGCACAGGGTGGGTGACAGATGGCTGTTTAGCTCCAAGATCTGAGCATCAACTGATAATGAATTACAGCCAGGTTTTAGTAAGCTCCCTGAGCAAATGGACTTGTCTTTGTTTCATTTCAAACTGGCTGTAGCTGCTCTGAATTTCCATTGTAAATTCTGCTGACACAATAATACCCTTATCCACACAGGCACTGAATACTCATCTGGCCAGGTGGGGCTTATGCCATTAGGTTTTGTGTTTGCTTGGATACTACACACGGTTATGAAACTTTCAATCCAAAAGAAATGTGAAAGGCAGCTGAAGTACCAAACCCTAACATATCTATGTGCTTTGTGTGTGGGATCAGGGGGCAGGTTATTGATTGCTGGGGTGAAAAAGTAAAGAATTGTGTTTGACAGCATGCGGGGAATTTCCATTGTCAGAAAGCTGAGGAGACTCCCAGCAGTCAGTCTGTGCTGATCATCCACTGATGAGTAATAGAAGATTCAACCTAAATCAGCTACTCCCAGGTATTCCTGGATATATATGTGTGTATGTGTCTGTGTTTGCACCACTGCACATGCAAATGTGTAACAGTCAGGTGTTTGCACTGCTGCATGTGCAGAGGTGTAATATATGGACATGTTTGCACTGCTCCACATGCAGAGGTGTAACATACAGACAGGTGTCTGCACTGCTCCACGTGCAAATGCATACCTATGCATCAGTGTATGCAGTCTTGGATGTGAAGAGGTCTATAGATGCTTGGACAATGCATCTGATAAATACGAATAGAATCACAGAGTTAGTTTGGTTGGAAAAGTCCTTCAAAATCATCCAGCCCAACCATTGCCTAGCTAGTTCCAAGGCTTGGTGCTCAACCATGACCCTCAGCAGCACATCTCTGCCTCCTTCAAACACCTTATCCCTGGCCACGGCCTTCTGCAGAGCCTTCCTGCCTCCAGCAGATCCACCCTCCCTCCCAGCTTAGTGTCCTCTGCAGCCTTACCAAGGATGCCTCCAACCCCTCATCCAGATCATTGATCAAATTGTCACCTGCAAGGGACCTCCAAAGTTCATCTAGCCCAACTCCTCTGCAGTCAACAAGGACATCCTCCACTAGAGCAGGTTGTTCGCAGCCTTTTCAAGCCTGGCTTTCCAGGGATGTGGCCTCAATTAAGGCAAGATACAGGCAGGTATCTTTGTAAGGTCACTCACTCCACTGTTGAAACTCCCAAGCATTACCACCAAAGCAACCCACGTATCAAAGAGGAGCTGAGGAAGGCAAGTAAAGCTCGGCTGAGACATTGGCTGGGTTGCCATACAAATGGCCTAGAGGTCTGCATGCCCCAGGGAGGTCTGATGGGTCAAGCAGATGAGTAAGATCAGTGTTTCTGTGACCTTTAGCTTCCTGAGGGCAGTGGTACACTCATGGAAACGGCCAATTTTGGTCTGCTCCTAAGGCAGAGTTTTCTCACTAGAGGACAGAGAAGGAGTAGGGCTGCAAGGGAGGGTATTTTTTTTCACCAACAGAAGAAGTTGTAGTTTGACAGGCTTGTAGTAAACATAAATCAACAAGCAGGTCATGGCTCAGCCCCTGAAATGTTGCAGCAGCAATTAAATAGTACTGGTGGGGATTTCCCTCGCCTGCCGAAATGCAGCTATAATTAGACCATTCAGATATTATCTTTCTAACAGAAAATTGCTCAGCTCCACCATGTCTGCTGCTGCTGCTTCTGGAAGTTCCCCCATTTATTTATTGACACAAAAACACAGACCCAAACTCTTGTGTTCTTTGCCGAAGCCAAACTCCCCCTGGCTTCATGGGATGGCTACCCCAAGCAGATCAGGATTAGCCTTCCAGATCCTGGGAATAAGAAGATTCTCATTTACATTTTTCTCTTTTTTTCCTTCCCCCTCTACTTCTATGCCTCAGGGACTTGCTCTCTTGTGAGTGCTGAGCTGTAAACAAAGCAATTTACACTACAAATTGTGAGTACAAAGAGGATGGGGAGTTGCTTTGAAAATATGAAATACCACCCAATCACTCTCTTTACTGGGACCAAGGAGTTCCCTCAGCTCCCAGACAAAATGCTACTTACTGAATTCACACATAGCATGGAAGCACCAGGTCCTCCCCCCAGCTCCTTAGACAAAGGCAGGATAGCTGAGGTCTAGTCCAAAGACCTCAGTTTCCTAGCGGGGCTCCAGCTCCCAGGGTAAGATCATGGAGCAGATCATTCTGGTGACGGTGCTGAGAAAACAACAAGGTGATGTGAGAAGGCCAACATGGCTTCACAAAGGGCAAATCCTGCCTGACCCATTTGATGGCCTACAGAGTTACAGCTCCGGTAGATATGGGAAGAGCAAGTGACATCATCTACCTGGGCTTGGGAAAGGCATTTGACACTCTCCTGCATCACATCCCTGTCTCTGAGATGAAGAGACATGGACTTGATGGATGGATCACCTGATGGATAGGAACTGGCTAGATGGGTGGATTTAAAGGGTTGTGATCAATGGTTCAATGTCCAGGTGGAGACCAGTGACAAGATCCTCAGGGATCTGTACTGAGTCTAGTGCTGTTTAACATCTTTGTCAGTGACATGGGCAGTGCTATGAAGTGCACCCTCAGCAGGTCTGCTGAAGACACCAAGCTGTGTGGTGTGCTGGACTCACCTGAGGGCAGAGATCCATCCAGATGGATCTTGACAGGCTTGAGAAGTGGGCCAGTGCCAGCTCCATGAGGCTCAACAAGTCAAGTGCAAGGTCCTACAGCTGGGTCAGGCCAATCCCAGGCACAACTCCAGTCTGGGTGCAGAGCGGATTGACAGCAGCTCTGGAGAAAGAGACTTGGAGGTCTTAGTTGCTGAGAAGCTCCCCATGAGCCAGCAGTGCCCTCATGCAGCCCAGAAAGCAGCCCAGTGCCAGGGTGCATCCAGAGGAGTGTGAGCAGCAGGGCAAGAGAGGAAGAGAGGGGATTCTGCCCCTTTACTTTGCTGAGACCTCACCTCCAATAACAAGGACACAGAGCTGGTGGAGTGAGACCAGAGGAGGCCACAAAAATGATCCAAGGGCTGGAACACCTCTGCTGTGAGGACAGGCTGACAGAGCTGGGGTTGTTCAGCCTGGAGAAGACTCCAGAGGGACCTTAGACCTGCCTTCCAATCCCTGAAGGGATCCTCCAGGAAGGCTGCAGAGGGACTTTTCCTGAGGGTTTCTAAAGACAAGTCAAGAGGGAATGGTTTGAAGCTGAGGGAGACCAGGCTTAGACTGGATCTTAGGACGAAGTTCTTCAGTGCGAGGGTGGTGAGACTCTAGAATACATTACCCAGAGAGGTTGTGGCTGCCTCCTCCCTCAGTGTGTTGAAGGCCAGGCTGGATGAGGCCTTGAGCAGCTGAGTCTAGTTGAGAGGTGACCCTGCCCCTGGTAGAGGGGTTGGAGTGGATGCGCTCTGAGGTCCCTTCCAGTCTGAGGCATTGTTAGATTCTATAGCTTCCCCTCTATACTTGCAAACACGCACAACCCTGTTCAGAAAAATCTTCTACTCCAGGAGCTCCTGAGTGCAGCAGCAGATACTGTGACAGAGGGACAACCATCATCTTCCTCTTCCTGACATTTTTGGTGTGTTCCTCCCACTCCTCCCCCCTTCCTTCAAACACAACTGTGGTGCTGTTGAAAGCTGGTGGCTTTGGTGCTCTCCTCCCAGCTCCTCAGACATGGTTGTGCCTGCTGAGCCACCCCTCTCAATCTTCTCTTTCCAGCTGCAAGCCCTGTGACTCAGCTTCTCCAGGAAAACCCTTGGCTCAGACCATGAGGAAGAGGGATTAAAACTCAGGAAAAATGAGCCTGTGCCAGCCCTTTTGAGCAGGCTCTACTGAGGGGAGTGGGTAGGATATGAGCTGGGCAGACCTCTTGCCCTCCCCTTCTATATTCCAGTTATTCTTGCCTATAACCTGCTGGACAGCCCAACTGGGGCACTTAGATCAGCAGAGGATATCCCATCCAAAGGCCCAGTTCCCAGCATGGCCTTTTCCTGCTGGAAGCAGCTGTAACATTTCTTGGGTTTGGTGGTGAGGGTTTGTTTTGATTTGGGTTTGTTGTATTGGTTTTTGTTGTTGGTTTTTTCCTTTGGTTGGTTGGGCTTTCTTTGTTTGGGGAGTTGGGTTTTATTGGTGTGGGGTTTTCTTCCCCCCTCCTCCTCTTTCACTGACCTGCATTTCCAAATTGAAAGCTACAAACTCCTAGAAGACATGCTATCAGGTGTGTATGGGAAGCAGGAATGCAGCCCTGCAGTGATATCTCCAAGCAGTTTCCCAATTAAGCAGCTTCATTTTATCTACCCTCCCATCCCTATCCCTCCCTCCTAGCTGTTTCTACTGAAGAACCAAGCTGAAAGGCAGATCTCCTGCTAATTCAGCTTCAGACTGGGAGAGATTCTAAACAAGTCACTGAGACTGCTCTAGACTGAAGGCACTCCAGAACATCAGTGGCACTCTAGAGCACTCCAGCCCATCACTGATAGGGAGAGCAGTGGGCAGAGGTGGTGAAGATAAGGTCCCATCCTCAGTCACCCATCTCAGCAAAACCAGCAGAGCCTCTCTTCTCCCTCCCATTCCCTCAAAACCTAGAGAGGCAGAAGGAAGCCTTACCAAATGAAAAGCCCAGAGGCTTTTGTACCCATTCCTAGAGCTCACTCACTCACTGGGTGCTGGTAAAGGCTGAAGACTGCTTTGTTTTGCTGCACAGAGGGCAGAGAAAAGACAGTTGCTGACACCCTGCTGGTACTGTAGCAGCTGGCTGTCATAGAATCACAGAATCATATTCTAGAGAAGCCACGTGGGCTGCAGAGAAGTTACAGATTCCTTCAGCAAGTCCTAAGCAAGCAGTAAATTTATCAAAGCCTTGCAGCCAAAACAAGGTGAAGTTCAGAAGCCCTCATTTATTTCTCAGAGTTGAATTGCTTTTTACCTTGACTAATTTGTGTTTCCAGTGAGAGTTCCTGCAGGCCTCTGAAGCTGCAGGTAATTCCTGTCCGTAGTTGTATTTGTATCCCAGTTCCTAATGTACACAGAGTAACCTGTGACCAAGTCTTGCCCTGGGTAGGGTGCCAGGAGATGCAGCAGTTCAGCATTGCTGGTCCTCACCAGTTATGGTTAACTGCAGGAAGGATCTGGAGCTGGCAAAGAACAGTAGGCATGAAGGCTAGCACACCAGCTAGCTGTGTGCTGCCACACACTTGCCTGCTCTGTTCAGTATAGAGTCCTAGAATGGTTTGTGTTGGAAGGAACCTCCAAAGCTCATCCAATCTAACCCCCCCTGCAGCCAGCGGGGACATCCTCCACGAGAGCAGGTTGCTCAGAGCCTTGTCTAGCCTCACCTTGAATATCTCAACCACCCCCCCGGGCAACCTGTCACAGTGTTCAACCATCCTCACACTAAAGAACTTGTTCCATAACAAGCATAAAGTGGACAGGATTCAGGCACAGCTCCCTGCCTGCCTGGACAACAGCCACATCTCCAAAGCACTCCAGCACCCACAGCAGCCCAAGACAACCTCCACCAGGCCAGGGAGGAGAGAGGTTTTCCATGATCAAGCAGAGGAGCCTGGCCTTGAGAGGCTATCACAAATGGAAGGGGCTCTACCCTGGAACATGGTGAGATACTCTCAAATGAATGCAGGGCGCAGGGAGAGACTCCAGGCCTCACAAGCACAGCTAAGCAGGAGATCACAGAGAAGCTGCAGCTGGGCAAAGCCACATGCAGGGATGCAGAAATATGAATTTAAAAAACAGCTTTTAAATATCTTTTAAAAAGACTTTCAGGTATTTTAAAATACTTTCTCAAATTAAGATACTGAAGATACTTCAGAATTAAGATACTGAAGTAGGGCTGACAGAGCCTTCCAGCCCTACCCTGTCTCATCTCAGGCTGTAGGCAGAGAGATCTTGTTTTGCATCCATGCTAAGGGCTTGATTTCAGAGCATAACACAAGAGACTTGGTTTGGAAATATCGAGTGTACTCAGGCAGACTGCAACTGCCAAACAGTCACCTCAAAGGAGGAGAAAGGAATTCACCTACAGCAAAAAAAACATGCCATGGGGACATCTGGGCTTCCCTGCAGGCATACTGCTAAGGAGAAACTGGTGAGGGCTGAGACTGCTGTCTATGTTGTGTCCTTACATTACATCAAGCAGCCGGGTCTCCTGTTTATACATGCTCTGATGCCATCCCTTTCCTGCACAGCAATCCCTCCATGATCACAGATGCCTCACAGGAACTCTCCTGGCAAGGATTTCATGGTGCCATGGTTTAGCAGGGTGAGTAGGTAAGAATTGCTGGCCTCCTTTCTCTGTTTCCCCTTACAATATAGCCCATTTTAAGAGATCATGAGCACCCTGATGCCTGTAACAGTCCCCACTCCGTCACACAGGCAGTGAGAGGGTATGGGGAGGCTACCATGGGGAGGCTGAAGGGAAAATCCTTCACAGTGGAGGAAAATCCTGGCTGAAGGGAAAATTCTTCACCCTCCTATCACAAACAGCATGCATCACCCAAAGAGGGAATAAAGGCATGGGCTAAGCCACTTCATTAAATATTTCCTTTTTCCCAACACAAGAAGGACATGGACCTGATGGAGAGGGTCCAGAGGAGGGTCACCAAAATCATCAAAGGGCTGCAGCACATCTTCTGTGATAGAAGACAGGCTAAAAGAACTGGGGTTGTTCAGCCTGGAGAAGAGAAAGCTCTGGAGAGACCTTCCAGTATCTGAAGGGGACCTACAGGAAGGATGGGGAGGGACTGTTCAGAAGGGGTTGTGGTGATAGGACATGGGCAATGGTTTGAAACTGGAGCAGGGGAGATTTAGGTTGGACATCAGGAGAGAGTTTTGCACAATGAGGGTGATAAAATACTGCAACAGGTTGCCCAGGGCTGTAGTTGAAGCCCCATCCCTGGAGACATTCAAGATCATGCTCCATGTGGCCCTGGGCAGCCTGATGTAGTTAGAGGTGTCCCTGCTGCCTGCAGGAGGGTTGGACAGATGACCTTTGAGGATCCTTTCCAAGCCAATGCAATCTCTGACTCTGAAATGCAGACACCGATTATCTTCAGCTGAAGAGCTAGACTGTAACAGCAACAAGAACACACCCCCTTAGTTCTGGCTACAGAGATGAACTTCTATGACACCTGAAATTTAACTCAAGAGGCTGTGAGTTTGCTTTCTTAGCTTGATCCCTGACCTGTGCTCCCACAAACTGGTGTCACTTCCCCAGCACCCCTCTGCAAGTCCCTATGGGAAACTAAGCTACCTCCAGAGACCATGCCACTCAATTAGTAGGACTCTGACATGGATTTATCACCCTGTGGGACTACAGTAACTACAGCAGTTGCTCTTACCACCCAGCGACCCTTCTCCAGCAGAGAACGGGGATCAGGAAATGGAAAGAAGAGCCACAAGTTGAACTGAAAATGGATTTAATGGGATAGCCAAACTGGCACCAATGTCAATACAAAGTAGATAAAGTTATACTCAGCCCAGAAAAGGTGCAGCAGTCACACTAAAGGCAGGCAGGAAGGTAGGCCTCAGGAGCAGGAATGGGGTGAGACAGAGCCCAAGCAGAAGGTTCTCTTAGAAGACTCTCCCTCTCCTTTATGCTGAGTGTGATGCTGATGGTCAAGGACACACCTGTGAGCCAACTCAAGTCAGCTGACCTAGCTGATGCAGAACTGCCAATGGCCTGCAGCCCATGGCTGGTCTGGGATTCTGTCCCAGCAACATCAGGACAGCCTAGTATCTCAGCAAGTGCAAACAGGACCTTATATGGCTAAGGACCTCTAGCTCCTTTGAGATTCATAGCTGGGACTATCAAAAGGAACCTGTGCAAGTTGGACACCCATAATGTACTGAGCCAAGCCCTAATGTGCTCAGCCCAACCTCCCCTTATGCACTACACTCAGTATTTCTAATGACTAAACACCTGTAAAGGTCTGCAACCAGCACACCGGAGAGACAAAAAAGGATCCAGGCAGAATTTAGGACCTACCCCAGGGCTGACTGAATCCTTGCACATCTGCTTGTCCAGCAAAATGACAATGGATGGCCTGGAGGGAAAACTGGAGAGACAAAAGAGCAAAGGCTTTGGCTAACAATGCTGTGTCAAGTCCCAGCTCTTAAGATAGCAGTAGGGGCTCATAAGAGTATATGCAGAAGAGCATGGAGCCACGAGGACTATTAGGGAACCTAAGCATCTACCCTGTGGAGAGAGACTGAGAGTCCTGGGGCTGTTTAGTCTGGAGAGGAGAAGGCTAAGAGGGGATCTGAACAATGTCTATAAATATCTGAGGGGTGGATGTCAAGTGAGGGGACCCGTCTCTTTTTGGTGGTGCATAGCAATAAGGAGCAATGGACAGAAACTGGAACACAGAAGGTTTCACCTCAACATGAGGAGAAACCTCTTTACAGTGAGGCTGACAGAGCCCTGGAGCAGGCTGCTGAGAGAGGCTGTGGAGTCTCCTTCTCTGGAGGCTTTCAAAACCTGCCTGGATGCATTCCTGTGCGAACTACCCTAGGGGATCCTGCCTTGGCAGAGGGGTTGGACTTGATGATCTCTGGACGTCTCTTCTGACTTCTAATATTCTGTGATTCTGTGATGGAGATTAATATTCCACAGCCTTAGGCAGAAGACCAGCTGAGCATCCCTTTGAGAGATGAAGAATTCTGTTTAGACTCTGAATTTTCCAAAGAGCTTCAAGAGGACTCTCAGGCTTTTATCCTGTTCTTATGATTTTGCTACAAATAGGAGAAACTAGTGTCAGGTGCCTCACTCAAGTAACAAAGAGAACCTCTCGAAAGTTACAAGGTTAGAAATCAAGAATCTGAATCTGTTTCTTGATCCCCTAACAGTGACTCAAATTTCCAGAAGTGCTGAGCAGTCACGGCACAGGCAGCAGAGCTGAGCTGCAGTCTGCCAGCAGAATGAAGCAAGCCACAAACTTGGAAGCCCAAATGACCCATTTTTCCACAAATCGTGGTTTCCTGACCTGGTTGTTCCTGATTGCAAAAAAAATTCAAGTGTGGGTCCAAAGCTTGAGTCTTAAAAAATTATCCAGGCTGGAAAATTCACCATGAAAATGTGAACAGAGAGGGCTGAGGTTTGTTGGGGTTTTTTACCTCTCTATATGACTAATGAAAAGCTTTCAGGACACCAAGAGAAAGAATTAAGAAAGCAACTATGACATGTGACATAGCAGTCACATTGCACAGAACTGATTCATAGCAGTAATCCCACAATCCTCCTTTATGGGTTGGGTAGGAGCAGGTGGCAAATAAGCCAATGACTTGATGCTGTGAAGGCTCTGGAGTGGAGCAACAGGAATCAGACTCCAAGAATGTCAGCAAGGTTCAAGCCTCTGTTCAGCGGAGCACTGAGTGGGTGAGGTCTCTTGCCTGCAGGTTATTGAAGCACAGTTGGAGATCCCCAAGGTAAGTAAACCTCACATTGCCTTGTTTTAACTGGAAAGAAGCCTCCAGCATTAGAGGCAGAAGTGGTGAAAAAATGTATTTTCTTCTTCAACCTTATTCCCCATCCTGTAATCTGTATGAATTTTGAGAGCCACATAAGAATTTTCAGTGCTTTGTCAGGGTGCAAAATAACGGATAGGAACTGGCAAAAAAATGGAACTACTGAGAAATGAGAGAAAGGCTTGTTTCAAATCAAGTAAGGGGAGAAATGACAGCACAGTGTCTGGGATGACCCCAGGAATATTTAGGCCACAGTTACGATAATAAAAAATGAGCACTTAGAAGACTTCATAGAGAACAGAATCCTAGAATGGCTCAGGCTGGAGGGGACTTCAGACCTCATCTAGTCAAACCTCCCCACCATGGGCAGGGACACTTCTCAACTAGACTTGGCTGGCCTCATCCAACCTGGCCTTCAACACCCCAAGGGAGGAGGCATCCACAGCCTCCCTGGGCAGCCTATTTCCAGAGTCTCACCACCCTCATACCCAATCAGTAACTATGCTGCATGGTACTGACCACTGGGATTCTTACTGGTTACTGTCATCTAATCAGACTTCTTGTGGCTCACCAACCATCCCATGGGCCTCACCATTCCTGCAGTTTCCAGCTCACCTCACTGAGTGCTCATCCAGCATACACTGAAACAGCTTCTTTCTGAGGTCAACCTTGAGGTTAGCTTCTCCTGAAGTCAAGGCTGACAATATCCAATGCAAAGACAGGAACATAGCTGTGGCTAGCAACAAACCCCTCAGCTGTGGTGCAGTGCTGCAGCCACCTTCACATCATGCACTGCTGATCACTGCTCCCAGCACCCCATGTTCAGAGGGTCAGATAGGCTGGCTACATAGATGGGGGTCACTGAAGATGCTACAGGAGAGAATTTGAAGTACTTAACACTCTGAGATGCACCATGAGCTGTGGAGAAGTGTGAGCTGAGAACCAGCTGTGCACGTCAATGCAGTGTCACTGCACAAGGACAATGCACATTGCTCAAACCAACATTAAGGATTAGATCTGTAAACACCTCAGCTGGCAAAGTTAAGAGGTGAGCAACAATCTAAAGTGGCAAATAGGGCAGGCTTGGGCAAAACCATGCTGGCTCATCAGCAAGAATGACACCCAGGACACCTTTGCCACATGAGCAGGTGTTACATCAGGTAGTTACAAAGATGTCCCTGTACTACAGGCAGATGGGGCATGCTGCCCTCAGGTTTCACAGTCACTTATTAGCAGGGAAGAATCCAAACATCTGGTTCCCTTCCAGTTTTGAGGGGGCAGTGCTGCTTGGCCAGATATTTGTTGCAGACCATTATTGATGAGCCCCTTTCCATACTGTCTTGTTTTATCCCTTCCATATTTCTGGTCTACTCTTGCAGGACTTTTCTCCCAGTTATTAAGGTGCCTCTTCTCTGTTTCTCAGCAAGACAACCAGATCTCCTATCTCTACTCCCATTCTCCCTCTGTGCTCCTGCTTTCACAAGACCTCCAATCTTCCTTCTTCCTCAGCCTGGCTACCAGTCAGCCTTCTACCGTCTCAGCTCCATCTTTGACAGCCTGCTCACATTCACCACCCCAGCTCTTCTGTGGTGTCTGAGCTGGGTTCTTACACTGAGCACTGATGTTGAAAAGCCACATCCCACATGAGGTACTGTGAGTGTCCCTTTGCCTGCCCATCTATATCCATTGCTTGGTAGGGATTGACACCACACAGCAAGGAGAAACTTTGGAGTGTAGACTGCACAGTAGCTATGATATGAATATGGAGAGTTCTAAACCCATGCTGAAATGTGGGCTTAGAGGTGACACATGCAGCTGTGGTCAGCACTGAAGCAGCCTCGCTGAGAGGCAGGAGGGCTGGGATGCAGTGATCACACAGCAGCTGCAACACTCAGAATGTGAACCCCACAACAGTTTTGCATTCACAGATTCTCCCACTCTGCCCACAAATGAGTAAAGTGCATCAGGACACTAGAGCTGTCAACAACTCTGCTCCCTTCTCTGGTCTTTTATTTCTGCATGTCCTACCTCTGTAATAGCAGCCTGACTTCCCCTCCTCCATAGGAGAAGCACTGCATCCTCTTCTCCAGGAGTTGTTCACCCTAGAGAAAAGAAGGCTCCAGGAAGACCTACGAGCAGCCTGCCAGTACTTGAACGGGCCTCCAAGAAGGCTGCAGAGGAACTGTTTGCAAAGGCCTGCAGTGACAGGACAAGGGCAATGGTTTGAAATGCGAACAGAGCAGATTTAAATTGGATGTGAGGAACAAGTTCTTTAGCATGATGGTGATGGAACACTGCCCAGGGAGGTAGTTGAGGCCCCATGCCTGGAGATCTTCAAAGTGAGGCTGGACAACGCTGTGAGCAATCTGCTCTAGTGGAAGAGTTCCCTGCTGACTGCAGGGCAGTTGGACTAGATGAGCTTTGGAGGTCCCTTCCAACCCAAACCATTCTATGATTCTAGGATTATTCCTTGAGTGAAGGCTAAATTAAGACCACCACAGCAATACTCTGCCTGCCCATAGGGCTAAGCTGTCTGGTAGAGCTCAGCACCACTGGCAAAGCACAACATCCCAGTAAAGGTAATAATTCATTAACAGTCCTTCCCACTCGGAACCTTTGCATTTGCATAGCTTTCTGCCTTCAGGAAGCCAGCATTTGAGCAGTACCCACACCATCTGTCTTTTGCCGGTGGAGGAATTTATCCCTGTTTTCAGATGCCAGCAGGGAAACTGGATCTGTTTAGCATTCTCACCTAGTTACAGTCAGCAGGCTGTGTGCTGCTACTGGAAATAAATGTGTGCCTCTTGCCTAGACTTAAAAGAAGATGCTGCCTGCCAATATATTTTGGTGTGGTTTTTGTTTGTTTGTTTGTTTAATATTTCATTGAAAAACATTAGTACTTCTAATCTGGGGAATGTTTTATGGAGTATTCCTTACTCGGTAAATAATGCTACATCTACCTTGTTTGTTTGTTGAAATAAATGGCAGCAATAGTTTAAATGCTTCATCCAGAGGGAAGGGAGAAGTTTCCAGCATCACTTCTAAGTCTGATCTTACCCTGTATAATTTTTTTTTCCCCTCTGTGCTGCTTAACATGCTGGGAGTGCTCTGGCATTACAGATTTTCTGATGGATAGGTCAGAGAGGAGAGCAGAAACCACAGGCTGGTGGAAAGGATTTGGGGTGGAATACCAGAGAACTGAGTCAGCCCGTTCCTGGCCTGAGCATGCCACTTCAAGTAAACCTCTTTTCTTGGCCGCCTCGCAGCTTCCTCAAATAAGCAAACTGTGGATAACAGCCTTCCTCTCTCCTAGCCAGGTGCAGGGAGCTGTAGGGATGAAAAACTGCCTCCAGGATAGCCACCCACTGCTGTGGAAGCAAGACACAATGCAGCCCTCAGGGTAAGGAATTCACAATTTGAGGGAAAGATGGATCTGGAAGCAGGAGGAGACCCAGCTCAGTCCCTGGGGGCAGGTAGTGGGGTGGGAGAGGATGAGAGAGCAAGCACAGGAAGAAGAACAGACAGTACGGAGCAGAAGGAAAGTGGGACCAGTGGAAGAGGATGTTTTAACAGGCACCAAATACACTGTGGTTGTTCAGTGACATGGGTTAATGGAGAACAATTAACTGGGGAGCACAAACCACAGAAGTCTGCAAAGAAGGGAAAGGGATCTTGGATGTCCATGTAGGAGCCAGATTTGGACTGGTTTTGTCTGTGAATTTTCTCTTTCTTTGCCCCATTTGGTTTGAAAAAATCCTGTCCTGATTTCTCCTGGGAAACCAGTCAACAATCTAACAGCTGACAGAACATCCTTCCTGAAACTGAGACTAAACTTGCCTTTTGTGTATCCTACAGCCCAGCCTTTGGCTCCTCCTTACTCACAATATGCCATGGGAAACACTGCCTTAATACACTTGAAATGCTCTTAGCACAGTCTAACTTCCCTTGCTCCCTTTCCCCACCCATCATCTTTTAGCCATACTGCTGTCATTTCCCACCCATCTCTCCTGCTTAAATGCACAGGGACAATGCTGAAAGAAGCACTGGTGTGCTATTTCCATCACATGCCCCTGTTGATAAACTGATGCCACCACCACTGCTGCTGGGACACTTTCTAGCATGAACAGTTAGCTGGCTGTTATGCCTTTGGGGTTTATTTTCTGCTACAAAGGAAAACTGTTCCTCTCTCTTACTGCAGAGCATGTACAGCCAGCCTGGAAGCCCCAGACACACTGTAAGAATGAAAAGGTAGCAGAGTGTCTCTGCTCACTGTTTCTAACCTACTTGAAGCTTGAGAAATGGGCCACTACCAGCTGCATGAGACTCGACAAGAGCAAGGCCCCACAGCTGAGTCAGGCCAATCCCAGGCACAACTTCAGGCAGGGTGCAGAGCGGGTTGAGAGCAGCTCTGAAGAAAGAGACTTGGGCATCTTGGTTGCTAAGAAGCTCCCCATGAGCCAGCAGTGCCCTCAGGCAGCCCAGAAGGCAGCCCTGTGCTGGGCTGCATCCAGAGGAGTGTGGGCAGCAGGGCAAGAGAGAAGATCCTGCCCCTTGACTCTGCTCTGCTGAGACCTCACCTCCAATCCCGCCTCCAGTTCTGGTGTCCCCAGAATAAGGACACAGAGCTGGTGGACTCCAGAGGAGGTCACAAAGATAATCCAAGGGCTGGAGCACCTCTGCTGTGAGAACAGGCTGAAGGTGCTGGGGTTGTTCAGCCTGGAGAAGACTCAGGGTAGACCTTAGAGCTGCCTTTCAATAGCTGAAGGGATCCTACCGGAAGGCTGCAGAGGGACTTCTCATCAGGGTGCTAGAGACAGGACCTGGGGGAATGGTTTGAAGCTGAGAGAGAGCAGGGTTAGACTGGATCTTAGGAAGAAGTTCTTCAGTAGGAGGGTGGTGAGACTCTGGAATAGGCTGCCTAGGGAGGCTGTGGCTGCCTCCTGACTGGGGGTGTTGAAGGCCAGGTTGGATGAGGCCTTGAGGAGCCAAGACTAGTTGAGAGGCGTCTCTGCCCATAGTGGGGTACTTTGAGTAGATGAGCTCTGAGATCCCTTCCAACCTGAGCCATTCTAGGATTCTGCCTAGCACAGAGACAAAAAGCTCCCCTCCTAGCATTTTCTGGAGGTCAGTGTAGCAGTCAAGACTTCTGTGCCTCTTTTTAATCCTCCTTGACACTTCTGAAAAAACACAGATGTCCCCAAGACTTAACCTGTCTCAGATGAGCTGTTTCAGAGTGCACAATGTGAAAACAGGGTAAAAAAAAAAATCTGCTATGTCCCTTCACAGGACAGGCCCACTTCATCTCCTGATGAAAGCATCAGCTGTGTGACCAGATGTCCAGCCAACTGGCTAACTGCTGCAGCTGGGGAGTAGCCAGGACTAGGAGTACATTTCTGGGCTGGATACTAGAAAATCTATCTTGTGAAGGGTGTTACAGGCTATTGTCTGGTTCATTGTCCCTGGTCTCCAGGAGAAATCGGGTAAGTAACTGAAACAGGGAAACAGAAGTAAAAATAAAGGAATCTCAAGAAAGGTCTTCATCTGATTAATGTTGTGTTCTGCTCCTGACTCCTTTCCTCTCTTTCAACCTGTCAGGCAATGGGTTAAGGGACAGGAAACTGATCCTGAGAGCTCTTTTTGCAGATGAAGCCATTAGGGTGTTTTCTCAGTGCACTGTAAGCACTCATTTGTGCTTTCCCAAGAAGAAGGAGGAAAGAGAAGAGGGAGGGCTTATACCCTGGTCAGCTTTTCTTACCCTGGAAGCTCTTCTTCTCACTCTGCTGCCTTCGGGGGCAAGAAGACAGCAGGAGAGGGGCAGCTTCTTTCCAAACCCTTGTTTCATTCCAGCAGCTTTGGTTTTGGTAATGCTGCACCAAGGCTGCAAACAGATCAAGCAGTGGATGGGGCTAAAACTCCGTCCTGGGCACATTACCAGCTGGAAGGATATCACAGGACACTAGCCCACCAGGGAGACAGCAACAATGCAACACTAGGGCAGATGGATACCTCATCCAGCATCCTGTCTCAGTGACCAGTGCCAGGTGCTCCAGAGGAAGGTGCAGAACATCCACTGTGCACCTGATTGTGAGCATTATGCAAGGAGGAATGCTCTGCCCTTTCACCTGCTGGCCATCAGACACTGCTGAGGCATGCAGACATCAACCTCTTGTGCTCTCCTTCTAGCCAGCATAGCTACAGATGCAGCTTGGTGATCAAAAGCAGGCCCATCCTGGCCCCAGGTGTGAGCAAAATTGCCAGGAAAGGGTCAAAACTGAGCAGAGGCTCTTCCAGTGACATCGGTGCTGGCCTCAACAGAAGCCCAAGCACATCTTTGAGTAGCAAGTCTTTCTCCAAAGATTTAACAGACTAAGGGCTGCTTTGACAGTAGAGAAGTTACAGAGCCTCTGCTCTTCCAACTGACCAAAAAGGAGGGCCTTGACAAGGGAAAAAAAAAAACCATTTAAAAAAACGTAAAACAAGACACAGCTCTGCACTGTGAGCTCCCTCCCTATCTGCCTTGGCCTGATGCTAGGTGATGATCCAAGCCAGCCTCTGTGGTTTCCAGATGGAAGTACCAAGCAGACCACCACACTAGAATGGCTGGTCTGTTGTGTTGGATCTCTTCTGTCTCTCAAGGTCCTAGCCTGTAGGAAACTGTGGGTCACTTCTTCACCACATACTTCTCCTTCAATCCCTTTTATGCTGACTCATCCCATCCACATCAGCTTTAGGAAATTCAGTTTCACTCTTAAGTCACTCAAAGGCCTAATCCAAGTCATGGTGAACAATGGAGTGCAGCACAGTCTCAGCTATGGCCTTTCTTGGGTTGAGGCTGTCTTCTGTGCTCATATGGCACATTGGAAATGGCCCCTGGCACATGGTCTCCCAAACCACAGCAGGGCACCACCTGAGAGCATGCAATCTAGCCCACACTAAAGCTAAGCCAGGGAGTAAGCTGGCACTTCTCACAGAATCCTAGAATCATTCAGGATGGAAAAGCCCCTTGAGATCATGAGGTCCAACCACGAACCCTACTCTACCAAGGTCACCACTAAACCACAGTGCTAAATGCCACATCTAAACCACCCTTAAACATATCCAGGGACAGTGACTCCACCACCTCCCTGGGCAGCCTCTTCCAATGCCTGATCACTCTTGCAGTGACAATATTTGTCCTAGTATCTAGTCTAAACCTCCCCTGGTGCAGCTTGAGGCTGTTCCCTCTTGTTCTGTCACTTCCCTGTGGGAAGAAACCAGCACCTACCTCCCTCTGTTGTTCTTTCAGGTAGGGGTAGAGTGCCACAAGGTCTCCCCTCAGCCTTTTCCTCAAACTAAACAGTCCCAGCTCCCTCAGCCACTCTCCATCAGACTCATTCTATTAGGCACTTCACCAGCTTAATTGCTCTTCTTTGCACCTGCTCCAGCCCCTCAATGTCTTTCTTGTATAGAGGTGCCCAAAACTGAACCCAGATGGTTTATGGACTAGAGGTGAGCAGCAGTAACTGACACATTAGAAGTTCAAAGCTCAGTTTGTAGTAGGAAATGTAGGATAACCATGAGCACTTCTGTCCCCAGGAGGGAGCCCTCAGCCACCAAGTGCCCCTCAGATCTCAAAGGCCTCCTAGGCAAACATCAGAGGCACTGAGATGCTCTGCCTTAGATCCTATTTTCCATGGATTCATTCCCATACAGGATGAGTCAGCAAATGGAAGCACGGGGAACAGAAAACACGCTGCATTTGTCACATTCTTAAGCAGCTGCCACTTCAGCTCTCCAAAGTGGATGAGATACCTCCTCACCCACTCTGTTGCCAAACCTCCCCTTGCTCCTTGGGAATCTGTTGACACAGTTGGCAGAACAGAAGAAATATCAAAGAAAATTATGTTTTTACAGGTTTTGTGCAAACTGGCAGCCGAAAAAAGGAAAAGCACCCAAATTAAAGTGCCAGGGCAAAAAGCAAACAGAGTTCAGTCATGTACTCTAATGTGGTGGCATCCAGCTGGTGAGGAAAGGCATGCAGAGCTTTAACCTTGCCAATGTCTCAGCTGGCTGGGCAAGAGAGTGGGCAAAGGCCTCGAATCCTTAAGAATCAGGTTCATCACTCCTGACGCTTATGCACCATTGGTTGCACTGATGTCCACCTGAGAGAAAATGAATGAAACCCTTTGGTCTTCTGACAGCCTTAAGGCTCCTACCAGCACTGGGAGAGTGAGGAAAAAAGGGCAAAAAAATATTGTCGAATTTTGGATCACAGAATGGTTGAGGTCAGAAGGGACCTTTGAATATCATTTAATTTCGAGAACTCTAGAATGGCTCAGGCTGGAAGGGACCTCAGAGATCATCTACTCCAACCTCCCCACCATGTGCAGGGACACCTCTCAACTAGACTCAGATGTTCAAGGCCTCATCCAGGCAGGAGACAGCCACAACCTCCCTGAGCACCCTATTCCAGAGTCTCACCATCCTCCTACAGAAGAACTTCTTCCTAAGATTCAGTTTAACCCTGCTCTCCCTCAGCTTCAACCCATTCCCTCCTGTCCTATCACTAGACACCCTTTTGAAAACAACCTCTCTGCCACAGGCAGGGACATCTTTCACTAGATCAGGTTGCTCAAACCCCATCCAACATGACATGGAACACTTCCAAGAGTGAGGCATCATTGTGGTTTTAGGCCCAGCTGCAGCTGAGCCCATGCAGCCACTCACATAACTTCCTGCCTCCCGTCACCTCCCAGTAAGATGGGAAGGAGAACTCTGGAGTAAAATATCAAACTCTGTAGGCTGAGATGAGGAGAGTTCAACAGAACAGTACCAAGGATGAATGAATAACAGGAATATCAACAAGAGTAAAGCACATATAAAATGAGTAACAGAAAATTCAACAACTCACCTAACCCAAACACACCAAAATCCCCCCTAAGAGCCCCAGACACAGCCCCTCTTCCCCTTATATTGTGGGCATGAATACCCCATGGGCTGCTCCAGATGGCTATCCTGAGTGTGGACCCTCCCAGCTTCTTGTGAAGAAAACTAAGTCCATCCCAGATAGACCCAGGACAAGCATCCACAAGTTCTCTGGACAAACTGAGGTAGAGCTTGGGTGCAGGGAGAATTCTGGACTTTTCCTGTGTCCTAGGGTCTAATTTCTGTGTAAGAAATGGAGTGTCAAAGTATCCAGCTCTCAATTCTTCTTGTGTTTATGTCCCAGTCTTATGTTGTGGTCAATACTCTTCAGCTATTTTTAAAAATGACTCTTCAGTGAACAGGTGAATAGATAATGCAGCAGTGTCTGCACTTAAAGAGTTAATTGCAAATAGGAACATCCTCAATTATCATTTCTCAAGGCACATGCTGTTAGAGAGCTCTGGCATCACGCAGCAATTTGCCGTTTGGTTCACTGGCACTTCATAAAGGCTNAGCCTTAAGGCTCCTACCAGCACTGGGAGAGTGAGGAAAAAAGGGCAAAAAAATATTGTCGAATTTTGGATCACAGAATGGTTGAGGTCAGAAGGGACCTTTGAATATCATTTAATTTCGAGAACTCTAGAATGGCTCAGGCTGGAAGGGACCTCAGAGATCATCTACTCCAACCTCCCCACCATGTGCAGGGACACCTCTCAACTAGACTCAGATGTTCAAGGCCTCATCCAGGCAGGAGACAGCCACAACCTCCCTGAGCACCCTATTCCAGAGTCTCACCATCCTCCTACAGAAGAACTTCTTCCTAAGATTCAGTTTAACCCTGCTCTCCCTCAGCTTCAACCCATTCCCTCCTGTCCTATCACTAGACACCCTTTTGAAAACAACCTCTCTGCCACAGGCAGGGACATCTTTCACTAGATCAGGTTGCTCAAACCCCATCCAACATGACATGGAACACTTCCAAGAGTGAGGCATCATTGTGGTTTTAGGCCCAGCTGCAGCTGAGCCCATGCAGCCACTCACATAACTTCCTGCCTCCAGTCACCTCCCAGTAAGATGGGAAGGAGAACTCTGGAGTAAAATATCAAACTCTGTAGGCTGAGATGAGGAGAGTTCAACAGAACAGTACCAAGGATGAATGAATAACAGGAATATCAACAAGAGTAAAGCACATATAAAATGAGTAACAGAAAATTCAACAACTCACCTAACCCAAACACACCAAAATCCCCCCTAAGAGCCCCAGACACAGCCCCTCTTCCCCTTATATTGTGGGCATGAATACCCCATGGGCTGCTCCAGATGGCTATCCTGAGTGTGGACCCTCCCAGCTTCTTGTGAAGAAAACTAAGTCCATCCCAGATAGACCCAGGACAAGCATCCACAAGTTCTCTGGACAAACTGAGGTAGAGCTTGGGTGCAGGGAGAATTCTGGACTTTTCCTGTGTCCTAGGGTCTAATTTCTGTGTAAGAAATGGAGTGTCAAAGTATCCAGCTCTCAATTCTTCTTGTGTTTATGTCCCAGTCTTATGTTGTGGTCAATACTCTTCAGCTATTTTTAAAAATGACTCTTCAGTGAACAGGTGAATAGATAATGCAGCAGTGTCTGCACTTAAAGAGTTAATTGCAAATAGGAACATCCTCAATTATCATTTCTCAAGGCACATGCTGTTAGAGAGCTCTGGCATCACGCAGCAATTTGCCGTTTGGTTCACTGGCACTTCATAAAGGCTACAAAGAACACAAACCCTCAGGTCTGCACAGAAACCAGAACTGATAGAATAATAAGGTAGCTGTCACCCTTCACATTTATCACACTTACCCTAAGTGAACAACTCTTTCCCACAAAACCAACCATCCTCCTTTATTTTTCATCAGCTTTTGAACAGAGTTGCCACATAAGGCCCAGGAATACAAGCACTGTATATACATTTTTTTTACTATTTAATTCTTATCGACATGCACAAAAACAGGAAGCTGCAAAAACCAACACAACCACATTTGAGAAAAAAAACCCAACCAGCCACCTTTGTAAAGATCTTGCTGTGTTGGAGCTTCTGCCTTTCTTAACCTGCTTTTCCCCTCTAGAACTATAAAGGCAGCAGCACATCTTAAAGTGCAATCCCAGTGGATTAAAGAACAGAAAGGGTTCAATTAGTACATGACTGGAAAAGGGACACTTACATACAGCACTCCTTCTGCTGCAAGCCCTTGCAGCATCCCATTGTCTTCTGCTGTCAATGAACTGTGAAGCTGCAGCTAGGTATCAAGTTGATTTTGAGAGACATCCAGGCATGAGTGATCTCAGAATTTCAGAGCTTATGTGGAGAATAATCCTTTGGGGAGTAATCCACAGTAAAAATGCACACTGCAAAGCAAAAGCAGAACCCTGAGAATGAGGTGATGCTTAAACGTGAATTGCCTTAATAACCTCAGCTCATGACTGAAACTGCTAAAAAAGTGATGCACAGCATTTGGCACAAATCTGTGTGCTACGATATGGCACACAAGTACATGCAGCTATGACAGAAACTGTGTTATAAATTTGACCTCCCCTGATTCCCCAGTGCAGGTCTCCCATGGAATCACTGAATTACAGAACGGTAGGGGTTGGAAGGGATCTCTGGAGATCATCTAGTTCAATCCCTTCTGCTAAAGCAGGTTCACCTAGATCAGGTCCCACAGGAACAAGTGCAAGTGGCTTTTGAAAGTCTCCAGAGAAGAAGACTGCACAGCCTTTCTGGGCAGCCTGTTCATTGCTCCATCATCCTCACAGTAAGTATTTTTTTCCTTAAGTTCAAGTGAAGCCTCCTGTGTTCTAGCTTGCCCCTTGCCCTATCAGTGGGCAGCACTGAAAAGACCCCAGCTCCTCCTCATCACCCTTTAGGTATTTATACACTTTTACAAGATAATATAATCATGAAGGTTGGGAAAAATATTTAACATCATCCAGCCCACCCACAAGCCAGCTACCAGGACCACTAAGCCATCTACAAAAGCACCACATCTACAGCTTCTTGAGCACCTCCAGGAATGACAACTCCACCATCTCCTTGGGCAGCCTGTTCCAACCCCTCACCATAGAACCACAGAATCACAGAATTTTTTGTAGCTTGAATAGACCTCAGAGATCAAGTCCAGCCTATGACCTAACACCACCACATTGACCAGACCATGTCATTAAGTGCCAGACCTTATCTTTCCTCAAACACCTCCAGAGATGGTGACTCCACCACCTCTCTGGCCAGTCCACTCCAGTGTCTAATCACCCTTTCCATGAGGAAGTGCTTCCTAACACCCAATCTAAGCCTCCCCTGGTGCAGCTTCAGGCCATGCCCTCTCATCTTGTCACAAGTCACCTGGGAGAGGAGTCCAACACCTGCCTTACTACAACTTCCCTTCAGGTAGCTGTGGAGTGTGACAAGATCCCTCTCAAGTCTCCTCTTCTCCAGGCTGAACTCCTCTAGCTCCATCAGCCTCTTGTAAGATTTCCTCTACAGTCCTTTCACCAGTCTTGTTGCTCTCCTCTGGACCTGGTCCAGCACCTCAGCATCTTTCTTGGAGTGCCCCATAGTATTCGAGTGCACATAGTATTCGAGGTGAAGCCTCACCAATGCTGTGTACAGGGGTAGAATTAGAATTACAGCNAGCACACTGCTACAAGCCAAGATGCCACTGGCCTTCCACGCCACCTGGGCACACTGCTGGCTCATATTCAGCTGGTTGTCCCAGGTCCCAGCACTCCCGGGTCCCTCTCTGCCAGGCCATTCTCTCACTAAAGAAGTATTTTCTCATGTCCAATCTACAATTCTCCTGGCATAACTCAAACCCATTTCCTCTCATCCTGATGCTGTTTACTTGGGAGAAGAGACCAACACCAGCCTCACTCCAACCTCCTTTCAGGCAGCTGTAGAGAGCAGTAAGATCTCTCCTCAGCCTTCTCTTCTCCAGACTGAACACCCCAGCTCCCTCAGTCTTATCTTTTCCAGGCTAAAGAGGCCCAGGATGCTCATACTCTCCTTGTAAGAGAGCTGTGCCAGTCCTCTGATCATCTCGTGAGCTCCCTCTGGTTTCTCTCCAGTAGTTCCCTGGCCTTGAAGTGGCCCAGAATGGGACACAATGCTTCAGGTGAGGCCTCACCAGGAGGGAGCAGAGGGTGTGGTGCACCTGCTGGCCACGCTCCTCCCCAGGAGACCATTTGCCATCTTGGCCGCGGGGGGGCACTGATGGCTGCCGGTGGCCTCCCCGTCCACCAGCAGCCCCAGAAGCCCATGGGGCCTCGGCCGGCAGCCCAGCCCGGGCACGCGGGCCGCGGCGTCACGTTGCGGGGCCACGTGCGTGGCCGCTGGCCGCGCGCCCTCCGCGCGCTACCCCGCCCCGGCGGCACGTGGGGCGGAGCCAGGTCCGCGTCGTCCGCCGGCGCCAGTAGCCTCGTCCCGCTCCGTGTGCGCTTGCCTCCCGCCACCGCGCCGGTGGCACTCGGGACGCCCGGTCGCATGTAAGTGAGCTCTGAGTCGGAGGTGTCCGCGCTGCTGCCAGGCCCCGGGGCCGGGAGGGAGCGGGGCAGCGGAGGGTGCCCGGCAGCGGAGGGTGCCCGGCGGGACAGCTCCGGGAATGAAGTTGCTGGTTGTTTACGGTGTTGCGTATGCATCCCACCCACCGCCGCCAGGGGTGTATGGAAGAGGCGGAGCTTAGCTGCAGGGCAGCCGGAGGCATGCCCGGCGGGCTGAACGCTGCTGACACAGACCCCCGCCACGGCGAGCACCGAGGTGAACGGCGCTCGGGCGTTTCGTAACTATCGGAAGGTTAGGACACATCAGTCCCGCTCCCACACGCGTTCCGCCGCTCCACTTCCCTACGAACGGTGTATGTGCGGGGGACGTGTGGTGGCCGTCAGATGCGCTGCGAGGGCAGCGAGCCCTGGGGGAAGCAGGAGGTGAAAGGATGCGAAGGCAGCAGGAAGGGCAGGGGCTTGCTCAGCACCCCGAAGGAACGGGGAGACTTCTTCTTCAGGCTGCCCTGGCAAGATGCAGAATCACCATCCCTGGAAGTGTAAATGTGGCACTTAAAGACAAGGTTTATTGGGCATGATGGTGTTGAGTTGATGATTAGGTGGAGTGCTTGCAGAGGTCTTGCTACCATGATGCTGCGATGAGCTCTAGTTTGGAAAAGATTGAGTTAAGGGTATCTGAGCACCCGCCAGGTGTCTGAAAATTACATTTGTAGCTAGCAGCTTTCAGCATCGAAATCAGTTAGGAAGCAAACGTTCACCAAAAAGAGTGAAGATCAAACACCCACAGCATTCATTGCCTTACTTGTGATTTTTTAACTTGGATTTAATGGGTATTTTTAACTTGTGCTGATACAGGAAATACAGAAATGCAGCGTTTCTGCTGATACTCCAAAAGTCTGATGCAGGGAGCTAGCCCTGAGCTGTCTAAGAAGCTTTTGCTTCTTTTTTACTCATTCAAGCCAGCACAGAGCCGGACAAAAAACAGAGGTAGCCACTGTTAGTGCAGAACTCCAGCCTTCAGTGCTTGTCCTGGAGCAGGGCTCAGCGAGGATGCAAGTATGAGCAGGACAGAACAAGGCTCACAGCGTGCTCTTCAGTGATGCAGAAGTCATGGGTTAAAAAAGGATGGAGCGCATCAATGACATTTTTGCATCTCAGAAACCTTTGGGCTAGTTTTGCTGGTGTTTAAATACACCGCCTCTCAGCTCAGACTGAGCTGTGGGAATAGTGACTGCAGCTTTGGAGCCAAGCCCTGGGAAAAAAGCAAGGAGCCGCATCCTAGTTCTGCAGCAGTAAACTTGGGCTGACTTCCCTAGGGCTGGGATTTCAGCCTGGATGTGAGCATGACAATAGGCAGACATGGTGATGGCAGTTTAGAAGAGTTGGAAACATTTGTGATTCATGATGTAAGGAAGTGTATTAGGAGGGAATTTTCCATAGGGAAAGGTTATTCTATAACTATGCTCTCTGCAGACTTTTTATCTCCTGGCAAAACACCTGGAATGAGATGGCTGTAAGGACAAGACACTAGATAGAGGAGCAGATTTAAATTGGATGTTACGAACAATTTCTGCACCATGAGGGTGCTGGAATACCGCAACAGGTTGCCCAGGGTTTTAGCTGAGGCCCGGTACCTGGAGCTATTCAAAGTGAGGCTGGACAAGACTCTTGAACAACCTGAGTAGAGGATGCCCCTGCTGGGAAGGATGCCCCTGCAGGGAAGTTGGATTAGATGAGCTTTGGAGGTCACTCCCAACCCAAACCATTCTATGATTCTGTGAGACAGCTTTCTGCATGCTTAAAAAAAGAAACCCAGAGCAATCAAACAACATCCATTGCTTCAGCTGCAGGGAAGTCAGACAAGGTGACCTTTGGAGGTAACTTCCAACCCAAACCATTCTGCAACTGTATGACTCTGATTCCCAGGTTGTGCTGGAATAGCCGCAGCCATTACCAGAGCAAAGCAGGGTGTTTAATGCTTCATTCCTGATATTAAAATATGCTATTAGGAAAGGCTGTGGCTATCAACAGGGTATGCTCTCAAAGCATGGTGTACCCTGCCTTGAGACCTTATACTTTTTCCTAAGACCTGATTGCCTTTGAATGAACTCAGTTTGAACCGCCCAGGACTTGGCACTAGATGAAGAAGTGGCAGAGGTATGATTGTTCCTAACTATAGTGACAGGCAGCACCACTGATCCCAACAACTGAACTGCTGGGAGAAGCTTTGCATGAAGTTCGGGGGTGCTGGATGCCACCTAGAGGATTATCCTTGGCTGTGCTCTCGGCTGCATTTTTTTTTGAAAAAGTGCTTTCCAACCTTTCCTAGGCTGTGCTGGGAGTGAGGAGCCTATGGTGAGCATATGCCAGCTCTTCTCCCCTTGGTAGCTGAGAGCTGACGGCTCACCCCAAACGAGCCAGTCTAATGTTTGTCATGGTGCAGTACCACCCATGGGACCTGGTTGGGATCCAGGAGACACTGTAGTCCTATCAGACCTAATGATCAGCCCCAGATGATGTCCCAGACGATGTCCCAGACCAAACAGAACTGCTGTTTCCAATCCTGGAGCGCCACCAGAAAACCACACCCAACACTTGAAATCAATCCATGCACCAGAAGGGCAGCCCAGATCTGACACTCTGGTTTCATTTCCTGTGGCAGTGGTCCATGCATTTCCAGAACACTGGTTCTAAGCAGCTAAAGACAGGGAATAAGGTTTATGAGTGGATGCAGAAGGTGTCTTTGGAGCTCTGCTGCTCACTTTATCAACTGTGTTATCAGCTGTCTAACTGACACTCAGCTTCCACCTAGGAGGAGGTAGTTACGTCCCTCAGTATCTAAGTTTTCTGCAGGAGACTCTGCAGAACCATCTGAGTACCAACACCATCTCATTACTGAGAAGCTCCTAATCAATCTTCAGGCCCTTTACCTTGTTGAAGGTGATGCTCATGATGGTTTTACTCAACTACGAGTTCTGTACTAGTCTTTTGCTGCACTACCTCCAGGGACGTTGTCCAGTTCCTCATGGTCTCTATCCACTTAGGGCAAACCCTTACTCATTGAAATAAGGATGCACAAAAGAGGTGAAACTTTTTCAGTCTTCCCCATCCCTTAGACACATCCTATAGATAGGAATTCTCACTCTAGACTGAAAACTGGGATAAGTTTCTTCCCAAATCAGCCAAGATTTCCTATAGCAGGATGTAAAGTAGCTGGGGTTCTACCATACTCCCCTTAAGGAGTAGACAGTGCATACTAAATTGAATGTGCAAAGGGTGGTTCATGGTCTTTCTGTCCTTGACAGGGAGGCGCTGCTGTATGTGCTGACCAGAGAGCAGCACTCAGGAGAAAAGATGGAGCAGAGTCTGGGGAAAAGAGCTCAGGTCCAGAGGAGCCTCTTTGGCCCCATAGACCATGAGCAGCTGCAGCAGGACTTTGAGTGCATGGTGAGCAGCAGCGTCGAGCGGGCCCAGCAGAAGTGGAACTTTGATTTCCTCCAAGATGTGCCAATGGAGGGGCTCCTGCAATGGGAAAAGCTTGAAAGCCATGAGGTGCCTGCCTTCTACCACAGCTGCAAGGTAAGAGATTCTCAGAGACCACTGCAGCACATGAACTGGCATCTGGGCAGGGAGGTCATGGGTCACCACTTTGCCCAGATGACACTGACTGAGAAATCCAGCACTTCCAGGAAAATGGAAAGCAGGAGTATCTTGTAAGGGAAGAAAGGCAGACAGACATCTTGGACAGGTGTGTGAGACTCTGGTGTGGCTCAGACGATCAAACCTGGTCTCAGCAGATTCTTAGTGGTTCTTTGATGGGCCCATAAAGTGGTATTGCTTTAAGAAAGTGCAGCCTTTCAATGAAGGAGAAGGAAAGCATACTCCAAACTGATGAACATGGGGCCCGTGTGTTTTTCCTGGCCCTGGGGTTCTGTTGAGGACCTGTCACAGTCAGAGCAATAAGATCTTGACCACTTGAGGGTAGCTGAACTGGTTAGGAAGGCAGGCTGTTTAAAAGGTAGGGAGTTACTGGGTGTTTTTGCATGCTTATAGTTTTGGCCCTGTGTGCCCTGTCCCCAGTGCAGTGAGGCACAATGTTCAGCCTAGCTAAGACTTAGGAGGAATACTAGAAACTGGAGAAAGCAACCAGGTCTCCTACTAACTTCATCTTGGAGATTATCTTCAGTGAAGGCATCCAGGGATTTTAAGGATCTTTGATCCAAATGGATCTTAGACTTGGCCAGGTGGCAGAGTGGACCAGATTTTTCAAATGTCTCTTGCCAGGACTTGCTGCCAGGAGTGGGTTTCAGCAGTTGTAAGACCTTTAAGTTTTTGAAAGTTGTCAATCACTCTGCATACTAAGGTCTTCTGAACATCTGGCCCCTGATTTTCTCTTCACAGTGAGATTTGAGCTTGATGGAAAAAAAAAATCCCTTGGCCATGGTAGGGGTTTGGTTTATCCAGGGCTGATGTTTTCAAAGCATAGACCAAGAATTTTCTTTGGGGCTTTTGGTGTGAGGTACCAAACTGAAATTACCTAGAAGATAATTGGAGCTAAAGTTTCAGGAAGCAGTTTGTGAGTGGTGATGTTCTCACTCAAGTCAGACAATAGACTAATTTGCTATTTGAGGCTATGAAACTTAATTGCCACCAAGAGGTTCAGGAAGAAGTTGGGAGATTAATGAAGAATGGAACATTACACACTGGAGTACAGAACAATGCTATTTAATGAGCACTCTTTTCTTCTCCAGAGCACATTACAGCCATTAACTAATTAACAGGATAATTTACAGGTAAGAGTACAGAAATTTAATTCAGAGCAGTGTTTTGAAGGTCTGAAGAAACTGCTGTTCAGTTGTAAATCTCTCACTAAGTGTGTGGGAGGAAACTGCATAGATTTCCAGGGGATATTTTTCTTCTGTTTCGTTTTCCCCAGGCAAAAAAAACATTTTGTCAGGGGATGAGGAAACCAAAATACCACACTGCACAGTTTAACACTTTCCCGTGTGTTTTCAGAAGAGAATCAGAGAACCCTAGAAACCTCAGAGTTCATCTGCTTCAACCTCCCCACAATGGGCAGGGACACCTCTCAACTAGACTCAGATGCTCAAGGCCTCATCCAGCCTGGCCTTCAACACTCCCAGGCAGGAGGCAACCACAACCTTCCTGGGCAGCCTATACCAGAGTCTCACCACCCTCCTACTGAGGCACTTCTTCCCAAGATCCAGTGTATCCCTGCTCTCCCTCAGCTTCAAACCATTCTCCCTCATCCTGTCTTTAGACACCTCGAGGAAAAGTCCCTCTGCAGCCTTTCTGGAGGCTTCAGGTATTCTAAGGTCCCCCTAGAGTCTCGTCCAGGCTGAACAACTCCAGTTCCCTCAGCCTATCCTCATAGCAGAGGTGCTCCAGCCCTTAGATCATCTTTGTGGCTTCCTCTGAACTCTCTCTGCCAGCTCAGTGTCCTTCTTATGCTGGGGACACCAGAACTGGAGGCAGGATTGGAGGTAAGGTCTCAGCAGAGAAGAGTCAAGGGGCAGAATGCCCTCTCTTGCCCTACTGCCCACACTCCTCTGCCTGCAGCCCAGCACAGGGCTGCCTTCTGGGCTGCATGAGGCCCCTGCTGGCTCATGGGGATGGCTCATGGGGAGCTTCTCAGCAACCAAGATGCCCAAGTCTCTTTCTTCAGAGCTGCTCTCAACCCCCTCTGCGCCCTGCCTAGATTTGTGCCTTCTGATGGTTTTTTACAGAATATTTTTTGTTACATTGAAGAAGGGGAAAAAAAAATCCTAACACTGCTATTTCTATCTGGAAAGCACCCACAGCAGTGGATCTAAGAGCATTGCTCAGCTTGCACAAGAGAGTCCAAAGTCTTTTGATCTCAGCTGGATAAAAGCCAGCACATTTCCTTTGTTTTAGTTGGTTTTACATAGTTTTATATGGAACATGCTAAAGGTATTAGTTTTATTCATTCTTGAGCCTTAGAGAAGCCTGAATGGCTTCTTCAATACAAACCCAAGACAGATGCCTTTGAGAAACAGCCCTTGTCAGATCTGTAGCCCTAATTCTTGTTATGTGTTGTTCTTCAGATTGCTGCTCTGCAAAGAAACCAGGCAAAACGAAAATGCAAGCTGCTGCAAAGACGTCAACTTCTTGACAGCAAAGAGTCAGGGTTCAGGCCAAGTCATCTGGAATCACTTTGATCAGAAATTACTGGCCTCAGAAACCACTACTTTAATGTGAACTAAGAAAACCCAACAGACTGTAGATGGGAAAGTTGTAAACGGTTCAAGCTATCTGTGTGCAGTAACAGGCTTGGAGAGGTCACTGTGCAGCTGAGGCCTTTCATGTTGTCACATCTTTACATCCCCTCTTGTTTTGGTTTTAGCAGGAACAGCTTGCTAAGTTTCACCACCTCAACTTTACAGTGTGTGTCAACCTGACACTCTAAAAGAAAAAAAATCCTATCCCTTTTTATAATTTATTGGTCTGTTTTTGTGGGTTTTTTTATTTTCAGGTAGAGGGTTTTGTACTTGCAGCTATTCAGCACTTGGGTGCCAAATGCTGAGATGTAAGTGGAGCAAGCTCAAATAGTTTGGGAGCTTTTCCATTTATATCAGCAGTCTTTTTAGCCCTTCAAGTGTGTCTCACACACAAGAATTTGGTTGTTAAACCTAGAGAATTTTGCAGATACACTTTTGTGCCTTTCAAGTTATTCCTGTTCCCAGCTGGGCCAAATGCAGCCTTTCATTTGGATTGTGCTGTTCCATCAAGGCCTATGAATCTGCATGGTGAAAATGGAGATAAAGTTGGCTTTTCATTTGTCCATGGTGTGTTAAAATGCCTGTTGCTTGTAAGAACACAGTGAAAATGAGGGAGATGGTTTAGTTGCCAGTTCTTGCCTGTTTTTTGTGCTACTAATCTTCCTACAAGAAGAAAAAGGGCATTAATAACACTGAGATGTTGCACAGCCTTGGTGTTGCATGCACTGCTTTTCTGTGATGTTTGTTAACGTATCCTTTTCCATGACCCACTTTTCATTTCCCTTTTTTATTCCCCTGGCTGGCTGGGACAATTGAATTTTTACAGCACTTAATAATCAGTGAGAAAATCAAGAGACCTATAAACTATGCACCCTAAATGCTGCTGCTTCATGTGGCCTTAAGATGTGTGCAGTGTTCAATGAGCTCATTTGCAACAAGCTCTGTCAGGGTCAGGTTTTTAGAAGGACAGGAGATGCTGGGCTGCTGCTTTTCACCTCAGACCTAAACACAGGTTTAGACTGCCGCGTTTCGTCTCAAATCTAAACAGAGGTAGTAAAAATTCATGTGTCAGGTGTATGCAGGAGAAGCTGTGTGAGCAAGTCATGCACCCTGCATTGCCTGCAACATCAGGACAGTTCGTTGTGGTTCTTTTTCTACCCCGTTAAGAGCTGTAAGTGTTTAGACATAAATAATAGTTGGGTTTCCCCCCAAATGGCCCAAGGCTGTGATTTCAGTCTTTTTCTGTATGCTGAGATAAGGACACTCAGCAGACTGCGGGGTTGGAGCCTGTTTCCAGCTAGATGTGATTTTTCTCTCTTGGATTTTTGATGTAGTTAATAACAAACCTTGTTCCAGCTGGTGTCTACCCAAATGAAGCAGGATGGGAGCCAGCCTGGCAGCTGCTATTCACAGAGCTCTGGCTGTATTTGTGGGCCAGGCCAGTCTGTTACAAGTTTTTCAAAGCCCGTTGAGATGTAGCATAAAGGTGTGTGTGGCTAGACGGGTTTTTTTGTATATTTGGGGTTATTTTTAAGCTTTGCTTGAGAGCAACCTAATCTGTTTTCTGTTTTAAAGTTTGGTGAGGTTTTCTCATTAATTAAGATAGCACAAATGTTTCTCCACGTGTTTGTCATGTTAAAGCAGACCACTGACACTGTGCACATCTTTGGTTTGTAGCAAGATTAAGTGCAGAATTCCTCTCTGACCAGGATGACAGAAGCTGTGCATAAAAGCCCTAAAGCTGGCCATGCACAAGGTTATTGTGAACTAGCTTCTCTTTATTAAGACAAATAATGGCTAGCGATATACAGCTGCCCCTAAGAAACCGGAAGGGACTCACTATAATTATTAATATTAATTCCCAAACACCTCAGTGCTTAGGTGTGGATTTGAAAGGAAATATCTGCCTTTAATGTTTTGTAATCAGGACATTATAATGCCTTAGGAATTTGTGAAGCACAAGTTTTGCATTCCAGCACAGATACTGGCCTCAAAGTGGAATTTCACTACATTCAGACTGAAAGGTGTGGAGATCACAGCTGTCTGTGTTTACAGCATCTCAGGTAGCTGTGATTGTGACTGGGAGTTCAGGGCTAGGGTAGAAAAGTGTTTGCTGCTGCTCACACAAGGTGATGTTAATATTCTGTCCCTTCAAAAACCATTGTTGGAGATGAGTGATCATCTGTGGTGTGCACTGTATTACAGCTCCACTCCTCTGTGTTGGACCTGTTTGATTTACACCAGAGAAGACTGAGGCTGAGACATTTTGCATGCATCCTTTTAGTTTACAGAGTAACTGGGCAAGCTGGCTGTATAAAACCTTTGCCTCCTTTCTACCTACACAGCTGCTAAAAGGTGAAGAAAAGCGGTTTTTGCTAGAGTGTGACAGCCAAAAATAACAGCAAGCTTCTGATTAGTGTTTGAGCTTCAGCAGCAGCAGGGTAGATGAAGCATATCTGTGTTTCCTTACTGTGCTGATGAAGAAATTGAAACATGGAGTATTTAATTCTTTTGTTCAACTTGTGGATTTGCACTGCCTTCTTTAACACAGTGTCACAAGAGGAAGTGTCAGTACAGAGCAAAGCAGTAATAATAATACTTTTAATGATAGGTGAGTTCTAAACATTCCCATTTTTCAAATGAGGCAGGAGACCCAACTGAAAAAGCAGTGAACTGAAGCTTTGCGCTGCTTCACTCCCTGGGCATGCACAGTGCCTAATCCTGTTACAAAGCTCACTGGTTTGCTGCCCTGTGAGTTTGAGAGGCTGCGGGGATCTGTGGCCATCCAGCAAACCCCAAAGAGGCTCTTTCTCGTCATGAGAAGCAAGGGGATGCATTCAGACTTTGGGCATTACAGATAGGGTAGCAGCACTGGTGAAGTGGCACTAAGAAGGTTGCACAGCAAAAGGGAGACTGCAACAGTTCACAGCATCCTGGAACTCTGGCATGCTGCTGAGTTGGTACAACTACATCTATCTGAGCCCAGTTCCTTCCCTTTTTTGAATATAAGATGCATACATGACTCAAGGCCATATATTACTCAACAGCCATAACCTAGCTTCTGCTGATAGCAAGATGTACCCAGCATTAGGGATGCAGTTTCCATCCAAAATAAACCTGCCCTGTGTGGAGCACAACCTGAGCTGTAGACGGAACAAATCAATTCCAGAGCATTGCTGCTCTGCAGGGTAGTATTGGTTACCTAAAGAAGCTATCAACTTGCTTTGATAGATGGTAGGCTGTGGCTGGATTCCAACAAAGTAAGGCCTCTTCCAAGCAGGAGATGCTTTATTGTTTTACCATTATCTTTTGAATCCTTTTTATTAGCAATACTTTGAGAGTGGGCCTTAATTTCACAGAAACGTTTGTCTGGAAGAGGACCTAGAAAGTCACTTACTCCATCCCCTTGCACTAAAGCGGGATCAGGATTTGCTTATTTCCAAAGCTTGCTGGCTCCTGTGGGAAATTATTTGCTTTGCTCTCAGGAGTAGCCAAGGTTAACAAGATTCCTCTGGAGATTCAGAGAGTTTGTGTTGGACACAATGTTTTCTTTCACATGCTCATTTTGCTTTGGTTGTTTTGTTGCAAATTAATAGACGCTGTTGAGTCCCACGTAAGTACATTGGTATGTTGAACAGTTTGGTTGTGAGATGTTGCTATCTGCAGTAAATGCTGATGCATAAATACTCTGCCAAAGCAGAAGTTGTTGAATTGTCTTATTTTTAGGCGCGTTCCTCTTGGTTTGTTTCTGCACCGTCTGACCTGGCTTCCCTACGCTTGATTCCCTGTGCTGTTCCACTTTCTGCAGTTCATCACTTCCATGCACAAAACATTGGAAGATGTATTGGGTAATATTAGCTAACAGTATTAACACAAAATGTTGGCTAACACAGAAAGTAAGCTGACTCGCAGCCTAGAAAATATGTTTCTGTAGTGGATATTTCATGGTTTCCCACTGAGATGTCACAAACCATACAGGAGGAAACTATATTTTCCCTTTCTTCATTTTTCTGCTTAGGAAATTCCGCCTCTTTTACTCTCATCAGTCTCTTTCCTCAGCCAGAAATATGAATATCAGGTATTTCAAATTAAAGTTATTAAAATCAAATTTGCAAAGGCTGAAGAGTTTACACCAGTGTCCTGAACCTAGTCCAACTGTGGTAATTACATCTCACATAACTAAATCCTTCTTGCACTTCCATGGCCTTAGAATCAACCAAGTTGGAAGAGACCTCCAAGATCATCCAGTCCAACCTATCACCCAGCCCTAGCCAATCAACTAGACCATGGCACTAAGTGCCCCATCCAGTCTTTTCTTGAACACCTCCAGGGACGGCAACTCCACCACCTCCCTGGGCAGCCCATTCCAAT
Organism: Ramphastos sulfuratus; assembly: GCA_013399055.1. Lineage (NCBI taxonomy): Eukaryota > Metazoa > Chordata > Aves > Piciformes > Ramphastidae > Ramphastos > Ramphastos sulfuratus. The sequence continues at coordinate 136,065 of WBNM01024406.1, read as the reverse complement.
GGCAAATCACTCTGGGAAGAACTTCTTCTTAACATCCAGCCTGTACCTCCCCTGGCACAGCTTGAGACTGTGTCCCCTTGTTCTGTTGCTGGTTGCCTGGGAGAAGAGACTGACCCCCACCTGGCTACAACCTCCTTTCAGGTAGTTGTAGACAGCAATGAGGCCACCCTTGAGTGTCTTCTTTTCCAGGCTCAATAACCCCAGCTCCCTCACCCTCTCCTCACAGGGCTGTGCTCCAGGCCCCTCACCAGCTTCGTTGCCCTTCTCTGGACACATTCCAGTACCTCAACATCTCTCTTGAGTTGAAGGGCCCAGAACCGGACACAGTACTCAAGGTGTGGCCTGACCAGTGCTGAGTACAGGGGAAGAATAACCTCCCTTGTCCTCCTGGCCACACTGTTCCTGATACAGGCCAGGGTGCCATTGGCTCTTCTGGCCACCTGGGCACAGTGCTGGCTCATGTTCAGCCTACTATCTACCAGTACCCCCAGGTCCCTCTGCCTGGCTGCTCTCCAGGCACTCTGTCCCCAGCCTGTAGCGCTGCTTGGGGTTGTTGTGGCCAATGTGTAGAACCCTGCACTTAGCCTTGTTAAATCTCATCCCATTGGCCTCTGCCCACTCATCCAGCTTGTCCGAGGTCCCTCTGCAGAGCCCTCCTATCCTCCAACAGATCAACATCTGCTCCTAACTTAGTGTCATGTGCAAACTTACTGATGCTGGACTCAATCCCTTTATCCAGATCGTCAATAAAGATACTGAACAGGACTGGGCCCAGCAGTGATCCCTGGGGGACACCACTAGTGAGAGCTGCCAACTGGATGTGGCACCATTCACCACCACTCTCTGGGCCAGTTCTTGAACCATATCGGATTGAATCTGTTCAAGCCACAAGCTGCCAGCTTTGCCAAGAGCTTGTTGTGGCAGATGGTGTCAAAGGCTTTGCTGAAGTCCAGGTAGACTACATCCACAGCCTGCCCCTCATTCACCAGGAGGGTAACCTGATCATAAAAGGAGATCAGGTTGGTCAGGCAGGACCTGCCCTTCCTAAACCCATGCTGGCTAAGCATGATCCCTTGGCCATCCTGCAGGTGCTTTGTGATGGCACTCAAGATGATTTGTTCCATAACCTTGCCTGGCACTGAGGTCAGACTGACCTGGTTCCTCCTTCCAGCCCTTCTTGCAGATGGGCATCACACTGGCCAGGTTCCAGTCTTCAGGGACCTCTCCAGTGAGGCAGGACTGTTGATAAATGATGGAGAGCAGCTTGGCCAGCTCATCTGCCAGCTCTCTCAGCACCCTAGGATGGATCCCATCTGATTCATCCTAAGGTGCTGACCCACTGAAATTTGCTCTGGAGAGCTGCTGTGACATGACATGTTAAACATCTGCTGTGTTGACCCAGAAGTGGCCATGCTTCCGTAGGAGGTGAAGTGATTTATAGCACGTAGCATGCATACACATAGATTAGTTTATTACAGTGACTTCTCCAGAACTGGAGGAGTTACTTAGGAGCAACATTTTTGAAGAAAAAAACAACCAACCGTCTCGGGAACTAAATACAGATTTAAAGGCCTGATTTTCCAGATCCCTCTTTCTGATCTTTTCTGACTCCATCCTTTTCTCTTAGAAGGAGGCACTGAGGAGTGGTGGGTTCATGGAATTAGTTGTGTTTATAGGATAGGAACCTTCACACTGCCCATTAATCCCCACTGTAAAGGCAAGGAGCATTCCAAAACATGGAGCAGCTTCTGCAGTGAGGACATAAAACCAGCACCTGTGTCTGCTAAATAAGTATTTCCCTCAGCTTGATATGACTGTGACATGTCTTCCTGCACAGCTACATCAAGGAGAGACCAAAGAGGGACCATTTGCAAAGGCCCGCAGTGACAGGATGAGGCCAATGGTTTGAAATGAGAGAAGAGCAGCTTTAGATTGGATGTGAGGAACAAGTTCTTTAGCATGACGGTGCCGGAACACTGCAATAGGTTGCCCAAAGTTTCAGCTGAGGCCTTAGGCCTGGAGATACTCAAAGTGAGGCCAGACTATCCTGGAAGGGCATAAATCCTGCCAGGCTGGTTTAAACCCCCTCTCAGTCCTCCTTATGTTCAGGGTCCGGAATTTGAAGTAGATTGAGCAAAACAAAGCCTTGGGGCTAGGAGCTTAGCACCACATGTCAGGTGTCTGGTGCAGCCCCTCAGCTTGCCTGCGTGGTTGCAGGAGGCACGAAGCTTTGAATGCACTGGGCAGAACAAGAATGCTAAATGCCTGTTGGCCAGTTTAACTTTCAAATTGGTCTGTTTAAGGGGGGATGATTTAGAAGCCACCGCCTTTTCTACACAATCGCCTTTTCTACACAAGCTGTCTACAGAGATCGTCTCTCTGCAGTACCCTTTAGCCGCTCGTTACCTGGGAATCGCCGTGGCCACGTGTTTGCAGCTTACACTGGCTCTGCAGCAACTCTCTCTCCGCCCCTCTGCCTGGAATATTTTGTATTTTACCGCGGGATCATTATCGTGAGTTTTGAAAGCATTCTTATACGGGAAACTTACTCAGGGATCCAAGGCATCGTGAGTACCATGTGCTAGGGTTAATGCTAAGCCTCTGCAGCACAGTTAGAATTTTTCCTGTTTCACGTTCCTATTCTTCCAAGTTCTAATTCTTTAAACTGTTTAATTCTGTGTTAATAAATATCCTTTGTGCACATATTTCCTGCTGACCAAAAATCCAAAGAATCTGAGGGAATTTTCCCCGAATTTTTGAATATTAATTAAAAATAATCGAAATATTAATAATCATAATTCATAACCGGTTATTAATATCTCATCACACGGACAAGGCTGTGAGCAATCTGCTCTAGTGGAGGATGCCCCTCCTGACTGTAGGGCAGTTGGACTGGATGAGCTTTGGAGGTCCCTTCCAAACCAACCCATTCTTTGAGTTTATGGCAGCTGGTTCTGCTGCAGCACTAATGTCCCAAGTTAAGCTGGCTGTTGGAAAGGAGTGCCCTGGGCAAGTGTTTTGCAGCACTGGCTGGGGACCACTGATGGTCCCTGAAACTTGGGGAGAGGATCCAAGGATCAGTTAAAAGCATTTATAATAAAACATGCACCACACACATCCTCACAAAACAAAAGCAGCAAAGAGGCAACATGGAGACAAGAGAGATGTGCAGAGATCAGCCTGGCTGTCAACAAAACACTTGCGGCATTGGTCTGCTGACTCAGTTTCCTGAATATTTAGTGGTCTTTAGCATGAAGAAAGTGGAGAAACACTCTTATCATCCCACCAGGAATGGAAATTAAGGGAAACGTAGCAGGTGATGCCTACCACTAGCTTCTAGTTTTAAAGAATCAATTTTACACTCAAAAACATTATAGGGAGCAGAGCATCTCTGTTGTGAATATTTATAAATCTCAGATACATCCTTGGAGCTGGAGCTCTGCCACTAAATGTATGATGAATGGAAGCTCTTTAAAACTCTGATAGGAAACCTCCCATTCTAATGTTTCAGTTCATCTGCATCCTGTGCTTGTTCCCATGGGGTTATAGAGCCCATCTGGCTCCCTTCTTTCCAATATTTGGATTTATATCTTTGTGTGGAGATGCTTTCACTGGCATAGGGCACAGACCCTCCCAAATGTGCTTTAAGAAGTCCCAGGAGTGGACAACCTTTCTGACCTTACAAGCCATCTTGCCAAATTAACCATAGAACCAAGAAGCACAAAATGAATGTTTGACCATGCTGAGGAGAGCAGGGAACTCCAAGAATCAATGGGAAATGCTGGCAACTCCTCTTTGCTCCCACTACTCTGTTGGGGCACCAAACTGGATCCCAGAGCAGCACAGGGATGCTGTTATCACCAGCAGCAGTTGGCAGTGTCTTTCCTAAGAGGAAATGAGGGACATTGTCTGAATCTCTGATCTTTCATGGGGTTTTAGGCAATCTTTTACAGGATACACTCATACCTGGCAGTTGGAGCCATGCGTACAAAAACCTTGCTAGCAGTAAGGACCCTGAGAAGCAGAGTATGTTTGGCTAAGAGAGTAAGGGATGGAGCTGGAGACTAGGAGTGGAGAGCCTCATGTCAGGCCCCTTGAGTCATGTAAAATGAAAATTCACCAGCAGAAGTTTATTTCTGTTCCAGACAAATGTGTTGGAGCAGTATGTTTCCCTGTGGTTTCAGAGTAGGAAGCTGCAGTGAAATTTCCTCTTTTCTAACACAGCTTATTAAAACCTGTAGCAATTAGCAGCTGACTTGGCTGGGTGTGGGACAGTGGGGTCAGTGCTGCTTGGACATGGGGAGCACTGTAGCCCTAGCCCTCCCTGCATCTCCGTGGCAGGAATCACCTCTGGAGGTTTCTTAGCTAAAAAAATACAGTCCAGAGGAGGCCACAAAGATGATTCAAGGCCTGGAGCACTTCCCTGTGGCAGCATGCTGAGAGAGTTGGGGCTGTTCAGTCTGGAGAAGAGCAGGCTCCAGGGAGACCTTAGAACTGCCTTCCTACCTGAAGGAGGCTGCAAGAAAACTAGGGAGGAACTTGAGAAAGTCTTGTAATGATAGGGTTAAAGAGAACGGATTGAAGCTTGAGAAGGGCAGATTTACACTGGAGATTGGGAAGAAATTCTTTACAGTGAGGACAGTGAGAAACTGGAACAGGTTGCTCAGGGAAGTTGTGGATGCCCCCTCCCTGGAGGTGTTCAAGGTCAGGTTAGATAAGGCTTTGAACCTGGTCTAGTGAGAGGTGTCCTTGGGGGCTTGGAACTGGATGATCTTTAAGGTGCCTTCCACCCTAAACTATTCTAGCTATCTGGAAACTGTAAATCAAATGTAGTGGGGATAAAAAATCTTTATGGAATAGCAACATTAACCCACAGCTCCCCTCGCTATGAATGCACCTTTTGCTGTGGTATCACAATAGGCTTCCAGGGCAGCCAAAGAGTACAGCACATTTCTTCACTCAGATTAAAAGCATTGTTTGAATTCTTGTGGCTAGACAATTTGTCTTGTCCTTTAAAAGGGGGGGGAAAAATAGCCATACTAAACAGCAAAGCAGTTCAAAGATACTGAGATGTAGGATTGAGAGACTTCAGGGAATTCTTAGTTTGCCTGCTGCAAATCAAGATCAGCCTTTTTACCTTTCCACAGTCTTTCTCCCTTTGTTATCTGTGGTTACCGTGAAATACTATTCTGAGGTTGTCTCAGATATTGGAATTAGATAATGTCTCTGGAAATCTGTGCCAGTTTGGATAAAAATAGCCATGGATACAATGTGATGACACCTTTCATCCAGCAGGATGGAAATATTTTCCAGGTGGAAATAGATAAAAGCAGATATTTAATAAGAAGTAAAATGTTTTTACAGACATTTTATGTGTACATGTCTATTGTATAATCACAGAGAGATGCAGATATGGATGCCCCTTAGACACAAGGACTCTTTTGGCCAATGCAAAGCAATTCTTTTCCAGGCATGAACCCAAGCAGCTGATGGGGAACCCCTAGCACTATCATTGCCTTTTAGGCAACCATGAAGCAACACAAAGCGCTTCCTGACAGAGGAGCCTGGGAAAGGACACATCAGAAGCTCCTCTAGGACTACCTAATCTAGTTGAGGATGCCCCTGCTGACTGCAGAGGGAGTTGGACTGGATGACCTTTGCAGGTCACTTCCAACCCAGACCATTCTATGATTCTCTGATACCAAGGTCCAGGAGGGTGTCCATCACAGAACATGAGTTAGAAAATACCTATGCTAATGTGGGATTTTAAGGTGGCCAGCAGCATTTGTTTTCATCCTGCCCCAAACACTCCAGGTGACTGCAGGGAATATCTGTGCTGTTGTAGGGCTGTGCTGTGCTTTTGCTATCGTACTGGGTGCTGTTTGTCAGGGGAAAAAAGGTGGTTAAAGCATATGTGCCAAACGAAAAACAGAAGGGGGATGTTCACACCTAAATTATCTTACCTGGAAGAGAATAGTGTACCTCCCCAGCACCAAAGACCCTGGCTTCAAACTAGTGAAGAATAAATTTAGATTGGATATTAGGAACTAGTTCTGTACCATGAGGGTGCTGGAACACTGCAACAGGTTGTCCAGAGAAGTGGTTGAAGCCACATCCCTGGAGATGTTAAAGGTGAGGCTGGACAAGGCTCTGAGCAACCTGATCTAGTTGAGGATGCCCCTGCTGACTGCAGAGGGGGTTGGACTAGATGACCTTTGGAGCCCCCTTCCAACCCAAACCATTCTACAATTCTATGCCAACCTCAACAACACATCTCACATGACTGTTGTACCCCAAAAGCAGTGGAGCAGGCAGTGGGTAGAATTCAACAGACAGTGCACGTTCATGGGCAAAGAAGTACCTGAATTAAAAAAAACCAAACAAAAAAAAAAAAAAAAAACAGCCCACAAAAAAACAACCCACTTGTCTATAGCCACAGGAGCATCAGTCTCAGCAGCAAAGAGAAGGCTTTGCCACTGCACTAGTTTGGCACAATCTGCTGTCACAAGCAAGCCCCTCACACAAAGAGTGGGAGGGAAAGGAACTCAAAAAGCCCTGGGTTGAGATAAGGAGTCCCATGCAAATAATGCAGTGCATCTGAGCTTATTTTACAGAATAGCACAGTGAAAGCAGCAGCAGCAGCAGCAGCAGCGGAAGCCAGTGATAAAATGACCCCCAAAAAAATGGAAACCAGAAGCAGCAACTGGAAGCGGAAAGCCTCTCATCTTCCAATCCAAACTACAAGCCCCATGACACTTTGCTCCAGCCAGCACTTTCACTTTGAAGCTGGCATCAACGTGGGATCAGCAAGTTCTCTTGGCTAAACCCCTGTGTTACAGCCATGAATCCCAGAACTCCACACATTCATCCAGCCATTCACTTGCCAGGGTATCTAAATGACCGTGACATGATTTTTTTTTTTTTTTTTTTAAATGGAAATTGTCTACTGTCTACTATTTGGGGAAGAAAATAATCTGAATTGCTGAGGTATTAATCTTTCACCTGCAACCTGTTTTATGAAGGAGATCTATGCTACCAGCTCAGTGATATGTAAACGTTAGCATCTCACAGGGCAGAACAAGCATCTCTGCAGCCACAGACCTCCTTTAATCACACCAGCTGTATAAAATGAAAACCTTACTTGTGCCGTATTTCAGTACCCAAAGGGTGTTGCAGCAGTGTGCTGTGCCTGTGCTCAGGAAGGCTGTAGGACCCAGCAGCAGCTTTGCAATTCCATGTGCCACAATTTGCTTCAGCTCACTTCCAGCTTTTTTTTTTTTTATTCCCTCTTTCACTTAGGGAACAATAAGATCATCTGATAGTTTGTGAAGGTGTCTGAAAGAGAGGAAATGACAGAGCACTCAAATCCTTGTTCTCAGAGCAAAGCTTTGGGTTTTGTTAGTTTGTTTTTCCACTAAAACCCATCAAACTCAGGGTTCCATGCTCAGTGCAAGTGAACAGGCTGCTCTGCCTTGCATCTTTGTAGATGAATCCAGCTCAGAGGAATGAAAAAAAAAAAAGAGAGAGAGAGAGAGAGAAATAAAACTATTGAAGGCATTGTTTAAAAAAAAAAAAACAACAAAAAAAACCCAAAAAAAAACGATGCACAGAAAGGGGATTAATACACTCACAATGTTATGTAGCTCTAACAAAGAGCAGCAACCCCAGATGACCTCCTGGCTCTTCTGTCTCCACCCAAGTTCCTGGCCCCTGTTCAACGTCCTGGCAAAAGTTGCAGACATCCGCAGCTCAATGCCAAGGAGCTGTTTTGTCTGCAGATATGGAACAGAGATTAGCTGAGTGGCGGTGGGGAGCTGCTACGCGTAAACCAGCACCTCCAAACAGGGAGCTGGCATCCAGCTCCCATCAAAGAGCCTTTTTCCTGATGGTGCCAAGCACCTCCTCGAGCCTTCAGTGGCTGGGTAAGAGAAAAATTTCCACCACTTCAGCTCAGGGTGGGGGTGTGGGGTGTGTGTGTTACACATTGCCTTGCCCAGCCCATCAGCGTCCAGAGGACTCTTTCATGGCAACAATTAACTCCACGGGACAGGAGGTCCGGGGCTGGCGTGAAGGATGGATTGAGCGCAGAGCCCATTGCATCATACTTTTCTGATGTGCTGAGCCGTGGATCACTGCTTTGCTTCTGACTGCAACCTAGCAAAGCTGACACTTAAATGGCAAAGAGAACCTCCTGCACACAGCATGTTAACACCCTTCTAGAGAGGCGGCTGAGCTCTGCCCCTGGTGACAACAGCTTTAGGCTTTGGGTACTAGGCTGGAAAAGCAAAATTTTAGTTCGGCTTTAAATACTTTCTTCTCTTCCCTTTTTCTTCAAGAGACAGGAAACGGTTCTTGCAGGAGTGCAGAAATACAGATTATGATTGGCAGAACATTAGAGTGCAGAAAAAAGAGCTTTTGAAAGAGATCCTGGAGGAGTGATGGAGGCAAATGAAAGGTGAGACCCTCCACCTAGCCAGCCAGCTTACCTGAGTGCCACTTCCTAGCTCTTGGGACTCTGTATATTTATTACAGATCTGGATAGACCTGACCTGCCATTTCAGTAATATGCACAGGGGGAATAGAAAAATGCTGGATTCTCCTTGTTTCTCCATCTCATTTTTTCCCTTCTCCTCCTTTCCCCCCTCCTCCTCCTCTTCTTTCTCCTCCTCTTCCTTTCCTTCCTCCTCCTCCTCCTCCCCTTCCTCTTTCTCCTCCTTCTCCTCCTCCTCGCCTTTACTCATGTATGCGTTAAAAAGAAAGCATCAACTATTAAACATTTTACTTCCACATATGTTCATTATTACCATTTTATCCTTTTACTAAGACCACTGCAACTGGGGATGACTGCAATGAAAGCTCCTCTAAAACAACATATTCATTCTGGAGAACATTGTATGCCTGGTTCTGTTGTATTCTATAGGGAGGTTGGAATCAAATGATCTTTAAGGTCCCTACCAACCTGAACCATTCTATGCATCTATGTAATAATTCTGTGCTATTGCACTGTGCTTTTGCATACAATGGTGGGTGAATTTAATAGTGGGCTGGCAAGAGAAATCAGGCAAGAGAACATGAGGTAAGCACATGGAATCCTAGAATGGCTCAGGTTGGAAGGTGGAGCTCATATACTCCAACCTCTCCACCATGGGCGGTGACACCTCTCAAACTAGACTTGGCTGCTCAAGGCCTCATCCAACCTGGCCTTCAACACCTCTCAGCAGGAGGCAGCAACCAAGATCCCCAAGTCTCTTTCTTCAGAGCTGCCCTCAACCTACTCTGCATGCAGCCTAGATTTATGCACTCAATAATCACTTTGGGTTTGTCAGGAGGTAGCCCGGGCTGCCTGCCATGAAGCTTTGCTTCCTGGCCCAGCCAGGTTACAGAATTTGTCACTCCAGACCATGACTGAGGAGCAGAAGAGCCAGAAGACACTAGCACTTTGAAGAATTTCCTCTTTTGCCCTTTTCAGAAAGGGTCTCCACTACTGATGATCATGGCATGGGAAGGGGCACTCTCTAGAGTGCATCAAAAATACCTGGCATAAACCTTGCTATAATCACAGAATGTTTGTACTTGGAAAGGACCTCCAGAGATCATCCAGTCCAACTCTCCTGCCAGAGCAGGATCACCCAGGGCAGGTCACACAGGAACACATTCGTTACGCTTTTTAGTTCTATGACTAAATAAACAATATCTCGTAAGAAGATGATAAAAGCTAAATAAAACACATTCAGCACTGGCTACTGATTTGTAAATGGAGGAGTGACAGATGCCAAACCCACCCAGCTCCTCAGCCTGAAAGCATAAGCAAGCAGAGCATCACAGCTCAAGGTCTGATCTAAGAATGGTAGAAACTCACAGAACTCAATGCAGGGTCACTCACAGAATGCAGCAAGTGGGCAGAGCTGCCCTCCCTGCTTCCAGGTTCCTTTTTCTCCACTCTGGAACTGGTTAGGATTCATCTGGCAGCACAGCTTCACGTGAGAGGACACTGCATACACATTACCTCTGGAATAATTACCAAGGAATCCTCGGGATCCTGGGACACAAAACTGTCAAGGAAAACACAAGCTTTACAGAAAACTGGCTTGCAGCTTGGTGTGTGCACATCCCTCCCTGAGCCAGAAGTGAGCCCAGTCCTTTGCATAGCACTAAGGACCTTTGCAGAGGTATCATTCTTGGTCATTAGCTTCATTCTTACAGAATCACAGAATTAACCAGGTTGGACAAGACCTTCGAGATCATTGAGTCCAACCTATCACTCAACACCTTCTAATTAACTAAACCATGGCACTAAGTGCCACATCCGTTCTCCTTTTAAACACCTCCAGGGATGGTGACTCCACCACCTCCCTGGGCAGCCCATTCCAGTGTCAATCACCCTTTCTGGGAAGAACTTCTTCCTAACATCCAGCCTAAACCTGCCCTGGCACAGCTCGAGACTGTGTCCTCTTGTTTTGTCACTGGTTACCTGGGAGAAGAGATCAACCCTCACCTGGCTACAACCTCTTTTCAGGTAGTTGCAGAGAGCAATAAGGTCTGCCCTGAGCTTCCTCTTCTCCAGGCTAAACAACTCCAGCTCCCTCAGCCTCTCTTTGTAGGGCTGTGCTCCATCCCCCTCACCAGTCTTGTTGCCCTTCTCTGCACAATCTCCATGCTGCAACCCCTTGATAGCTATTCCAGACCCTGGAAACTCTGCTGAGGTTTTGTCTCTGAAGCTAGCTGCCCTGCCTGCCCTCTTGCCTGCCCTCTTCCTTTCTTCCCTCCTCAGTCTGGCATTTATCCAAGCAGAAGTCCATCACTGCCACCCTCATGCTCTGCTTCTGATCTCCAGGCACTTCATCATCTCCCTATCTGCTTGTGCCACCCCTTGATAGGAACATGGCAGGCTGGGGGACCTCACAGCACCTTTGGTGTGGGTTACTGGGTGTTATCCAAGGTGGACACAGCAGAAGATGCAATGTGAAAGCAGTTTCAGGATTTTTTTTCCACAGTGGATCAAAACATGATAGCTGCTCACTTCACTTTGGCTTCTCCAAAAGCTACTTCCAACCTACCCCAAACAACTCAACAGGGACAGCAAATGGAGATCCTAACAAGCATGTGCCACTGCACTTTACACAGAAGCAGGCTTTTGAGGCTGAGCCATCTGTGGGCTGTCATCCTGCCTGCTCAGCTCTGCCCTGCTGTTTGGGGTGTTCTCCAACACACACAATGTTGTGTGGTACACCAGCAGAGCAAGCCTGCCCACTGTCATTTTGCCCAAGAGATAGCAACATTTCTTTTTAGGAGGAGCAGTCTGTATCCAGTGTGCCAAATGCTTCTGAGTCCTCTGAGAAGGAGGATGTTGATAAATTATTTCCGTCCCACCATTTTAATCCCTCTCCTTCTCATTTTTCCTTCAGTTCCTTATACAATTGGAAACCTTTCTTCCCTTCCTATTCTTAATAGGGACTGCCTGATTTTTAATTTTTTTTAATTTTTTTTTCCCAGCCAACAATGAAAAAAACGAATTCATACTGGAGACCTGAGATGTTAAGATGAGAAGGTGACAGAAGAGATATTTGGCTGTGATGAGACCCAGATGTCCCATTCTGTCTATGCCCAGGCAAGTTCCTATGTCAGGATTTTGTTTAAATTGGGTCCCACTGCACAAACCTGTTTATTAGCAAAACGAAAGTGCAGTGGCCAAGTCAAGGAAATTGGAAACAAACAAACAAACAAACAAAAAAGCCTTGCCTAATGGAAATTAATTGTGCAGCATAACCTGGTGGCACACAGGGCTCTATCATGGTATTTAATGTCTCTCCCCATGCTGAAAGAAAGAGTCTTGACACAGGCACCAGTGGGTCTGTAGAGCCACTGACAGCCAGCCAGGACACAGCATTTAATGCAAGGACATCATTAAATATGGGGGGGGGGGGGGGGGGGTGTTTAACTACATTGTAATATTATTGTGCAGCTGAAATAAATCACAACTTGTTTTCAGTGGGATTCTGTCACAAGCCACAAAAGTAGTGAGCTGTGGGGGCTTGCTTATCATAGAATCAGCCAGGTTGGAAGAGACCTCCAAGCTCATCCAGTCCAACCTATCACCCAGCCCTAGTCAATCAACTAGACCATGGCACTAAATGCCCCATCCAGTCTTTTCTTGAACCCCTCCAGGGACGGCGACTCCACCACCTCCCTGGGCAGCCCATTCCAATGGCAAATCACTCTCTCTGTGAAGAACTTCCTCCTAATATCCAGCCTATGCCTCCCCTGGCACAACTTGAGACTGTGTCCCCTCATTCTGTTGCTGGTCACCCGGGAGAAGAGACCAACCCCCACCTGGCTACAACCTCCTTTCAGGTAGTTGTAGACGGCAATGAGGCCCCCCCTCCAGGCTGAACAGCCCCAGCTCCCTCAGCCTCTCCTCATAGGGCTTGTGCTCCAGGCTTCTCAATCCTCCTCGGCAAAGAGCAAAACTTTCATGTGAGGGTCAGCCTATGACTTCTTGATCTTCCAATAGTTATTAAATGCATTGATAAGGACAACTTTTTTGACTCCTAGGACTAAGTTCTAGGCACCTGAAGCCCAAGTCTGCAGTAAAGAGTAGCTTGTAGACCAAACTGGATGGCTTGCTACTGAATGACTAGGGAAGTCTTTCTGCCCCTGGCCACATCTTGAGTACTGTGTCCAGTTCTGGGCCCCTCAATTTAAGAAAGATGTTGAGATGCTCAGATGTGTCCAGAGAAAGGCACTAGGGCTGGTGAGGGGTCTGGAGCACAGCCCTGTGAGGAGCAGCTGAGGGAGCTGGGGGTGTGCAGTCTGGAGAAGAGGAGGCTCAGGGGAGACCTCATTGCTCTCTACAACTACCTGAAAGAAGGTCATGGCCAGGTGTGGGTTAGTCTCTTCTCTTAGAAGACAGAACAAGGGGACACAGTCTCAAGCTGCACCAGGGGAGGTTTAGGCTGGATGTTAGGAAGAAAGTGATTGGCATTGGAATGGGCTGCCCGCGCTGGTGTCACCATGCCTGGAGGTGTTTAAAAGAGACTGGATGTGGCACTTAGTGCCATGGTTTAGTTAATTAGAAGGTGTTGGGTGATAGGTTGGACTTGATCTCAAAGATCTTTTCCTACCTGATTGATTCTGTGAGTCTACATCACCACTTCACTGGCCCAGGACTAATACATGGCAAAGGAGGGATGGGAAAGATCTGGTGGAGGCCAAAGGTGTTTCAGCTACCCTGCCTGGTTCTTGCATGGCTCTCAAGATCCCCTCCAAAATCAGGATGATTCAAAGATGCTGCATACTGATACTGCTAGCAAGCTGCAGCACAGCATCAGTGAACTGGAGAGGGAATTGGGCTCAGCCTTTCATGGAATCTTCAGGCATGCAGCAGAGAAACCAAAAAGATGTAGAAATCTGTGCTTTGACCTTTACCAAAGTGATTGACTGAAGAGTGACTCCTGACTTCTCTACATCAGCAAGAATGTAGCAGCAGCACAGTCACTCATTTTCTTTTTTCTTATGCAAGTAAAAAATTTGTGGTGCAAAACACTCTGTAGAAAAACTAAATCTGCTAGCAGGAAGTTATTACTCATCATACGATAACTGCAGCTTAATACAGTCTCATCTGAAGCACTGCTGAGGTCTACAAGCTCTCTCTTGAACACTTTTTTTTTTTTTTTAATATATATGCTCAGATTATTTCAGAGGGAGGAAGAACAGCAGAGGACTGCTGGAATACCATCATTGTTTGTGCAAACCACTTGTTAGTTCCTTCTCACCACCTTTAAGATGCCTTTTTATATTATTTGTTGCTGTTGTTGTTGTGTTAAGAGAAGGTTTGTCTTTAGTCACCTTTGGGGTTTGGTAAGGGTTTATTTTATTCAAATGAACACTGTATTTTGTGTGACTCCTTTTGTGTTATTTAGGTACAAATGATTCAGAGCTTGAGCTTTGTCTAAACAGAAAGATAACACCTGCCTTAACCTCAAAAGGCTTAAATTTAAGTCAGATTATGATACAGGCATCAGTAAGTGGATAGTAAAATGAGATGGGTTATGCATCAGGGTCAAGGAAAAATATTAACAGTCTGATGTTGATGTGGGTTTGGGAGTTACCCGCCCCCCCACACTTTGTAAAATGACCCAGACTAGAACTCAGCCGGCTGGAAGTTTAGATGAAGCTATATTTACAGCTCAGCACAATGTACAAGCAGATATATACACTATATACAGCAATATTTACAGAAATATACAAGGTAAAGGTAATATGGAAACACAACAGCCCTCCCAGAAATCAGAGACCCCAGGAGGGGCTCCCAACCACCCTTCCACCTTCTCCCCACCCCTATACCTTACCCCAAGGTTTGAGGATCGGCCAGAGGAGGAGTTAGAAGAAAAGTGATTAGTGAAATTAATTTGTCGGAGAGGAGAAGCCAGAAGTTGCTAGACAGCCCCAGACGCAGTGTCCCAGAGAGTGCCACAAGCCCGACTGTCTTATCTAATGTTTATGTTCTTAGTTTTATCTGTTGCAGCAAGCCTATGAGTGAAGTAGACATCACCATTGTTTCCTTTTCACAACCTATAATTTTCTCTATTAAAATATTCCAATTAGCCTTAAACCAGCACAGATGTTGAATTTGAGGAGTTCATTTAATTCGTCCATTGCATAAGTTAAAAAAAAAAAAAAATCCTCATAGCCTGCTCTTCTCTACAATAAAGCTGTATCTCAGTCAGAATTGTTCTTACTGGGGCAAGGAGCAGAAGGTGAGATCAAAATTGGATCTTATCATCCAATGATCAAATGTCAGAAAAGAGACAAGTGGGCTGCTCTCCAGAAATTCAGCCCATCTTTGAGACTCCTGTGAAAATCACATCTGTTTGTGGCCAGAAGCAGACTGGTGGAGCACTGTTGTTTATGATCACAGTGTCTAGATTTATACAGAAGTGGCATTCCCAATGACTCCTGCATGTTTCTCTGCCAGCAACACATAGCTCAGGTTCAAACGCTGTGCAGGTGTGAGCAGCAGCAACAGCCACAGATTAGAACCATAGAATCACCAAGGCTCATAAAGACCTTTAAGATCATCAAGTCCAACCAGAACCCAATTGCAATGACCACTAAACCATCTCACGAAGCACCACATCTACAGCTTCTTGAAAACCTCCAGGCATGGTGACTCCACCTTCCTGGGCAGCCTGTTCCAGCCCCTCACCACTCTCTCACTAAAGAAGTTTTTCCTCATGTCCAACCTAAACCTCCCCTGGCACAACTCAAACCCATTTCCTCTCCTCCTGTTGCTGGTTACTTGGGAGAAGACACCAACAGCAGCCTCACGCCAGCCTCCTTTCAGGGAGCTGTAGACAGCAATGAGATCTCTCCTCAGCCTTCTCTTCTCCACACTGTTTCTGACCTGGAGAAATGCCCTCTTATTGCAACTTTATACCCTTCTGCTCTCCACACACACACAGAGGCAAACTTCTCATTTGCATTGGGGACATGAATCCAGAGGGATTCTGTTCATAAATGTAGAGAGTCCTGTGCTCCCAACCCTGCTTCTTCAGAACGCTAATTCTCCTCTCCTTCTTCTGCAGTGTTTGCCAGTGGAAAAAAATAGCAAACCCTATTTACAAATATTTTTGCCTCTTGGCCCTCTGCCCAATGCTGTGCTATTAAGGCTGTCCTTGTTCCACTAAACAATTCCCAAATGTTTTTGCATGGATGCATTGGCTTGCTTATGAGTTCAGACACTCTAATTCCACCAGCTGCCACCCTTTGCTGAATTCAAGGTGAATTCTCTGAACTTGAAGCTTGGCAGAAAATTTCCCCTTTGTTACTCCAGTAAAATATTCCATACAACGGTAAAGTTCCTCTACTGAGATATTTCTTCTGTACTAGCCTCTCTTTTTATGATCAAAATTTCTCTGCTCACCTTGGAGCAGTACACCCCCAAAGCCTTTCACTTACATCAGATGAGGTCACAGAGGCTGTAATCAGTGAGAGACTTCAAGGGAAATTTGGGTACCTTCCAAAAACTGTGTCTGGAAGGAACTTTTTCTCAATGGGAGCCTGATCCCAGAGACAAGGAGACAAGACATCTCCATGTCTCCCTGCCCAAAGATGTCTCAGCAGCTTAGAGTCTAAGCAGAGTTACAATCAAGGAAAAAAAAAAAACCTTTCTCTTCCTCTTTTCCCTGAGGCTTTTCACCCAGTGATCATTCCCAAAGCACATTTTCAGGAGTCTCCTCTCTCCAAAAGATTGTGGTGGGCAACATTTTCTCCCAAAGTATAGAGTGAAGCAGTGGCCCATGTTCATCTTCCTGCTCTCTTCCTTTTTCTTTGCAGCCCAGCTGGTTAGAGCACTGGCCCAGAAAGGTAGATAGCTGCTGTCCTTTCTCTCCATGTACAGGGGCTCAGTCTCTTGAGATGCCTTTAAGGAGCATCTGCCACACAGCTGGGAACCAGATATCCAGCCAGCCTCCTTCCTCACCACTCCTGATGAGTCTGGGCCGGCATTGCTCAGATGAATATATCACAACATGCCCTGTTTGAAGGACCACTGCCAGAATCATAGAATGGTTTGGGTTGGAAGTGACCTCCAAAGCTCATCCAGTCCAACTCTCCTGCAGTCAGCAGGGACGTCCTCCACTACAGCAGGTTGCTCAGAGTCTCATCCAGCCTTACCTTGGATATCTCCAGGGATGGGGCCTCCACTGCCTCCCTGGGCAACATGTTGCAGTGTTTCACCACCTTTATGGCAAGGAACTTGTTCCTAACATCCAATCTAAATCTGGTCCTCTTTAGTTTGAAGCCATTGCCCTCATCCTATCACTGCAGACCTTCACAAAATGTCACTCTGCAGCCTTCTTGTAGCTCTCTTCAGGTACTGGAAGGTCTGCCTGGAGCCTTCTTTTCTCCAGGCTGAACAACCCCAGCTCCCTCAGCCTGTCCCCATAGCAGAGTTGGTTCAGCCCTCCTCTGGACCTAC
>WBNM01024406.1:62871-113946 GCA_013399055.1 Ramphastos sulfuratus | reverse complement strand
CCCCCCCCCCCCCCCATGAATATTGCAGATGAACACACATTTCTCAACAAGAATTTAGTAGGTTTCTACAGAAAGGGAATTTACCACTGCTGAGTGTGGGGATTCTTGGTGGAAATCTCAGGGCCACACTGATACAACCACAGAACAGAGATGAGGTTTTGACTATCTAAATGCATGTAGAGGAGCTATAAATAAATAATTATTCACAGAAATTGTATGCAGTATTATTTAAAAAAACACATTCACGAACACCCAGGCAGGCTCACAGATCATTTGAAAACAGAAAAAAAAATCCAACCAAAAACAAAAAGCTGAACTTTTTTATTCATTTACTTGCTGTAGATTATTCATACAGCTCTAATAACAGTCCCCTGTCTCCATAAGACTGCATCAGATGAGGTCCAGAACTCAGGTGGTGATGAAAGCTCCCACTCTATCATTATGAAAACCCAGAGCTGAGGGGGTTTTGCCATTCATTTCTGCACAACAAAGGCACAGGATGGGGGATTCTTTACAGGGGTTGATTTGAAGTTGCTTTAGTTCAGTAGTGTGCAGATATTTTCATTGGCTTTGCAGGGTGACCAGCAGAACCTGCTAACTTCCAAAGAAAAGCACAAAATCCCTGAAAAGCCATATTTTGTTCATCCTATAACCCTACTCTGACCAACTGCCCTTAATTAATGAGAAGGGAGCCAGATCCATCATTACCTCATTTTTATGGGTCCTAGCAGAGCCTGCATGCATCTTGGACAGTCTCCATCATGCCCAACCCTAGAATGGCTCAGGTTGGAAGACCCCTCAGAGCTCATCTGCTCCAACCTCTCCACCATGGGCAGGGACACCTCTCAACTAGACTCAGATGCTCAAGGCCTCATCCAACCTGACTTTCAGCAGGCAGGAGGCAGCCACAGCCTCCCTCGGCAGCCTATTCCAGAGTCTTAGCATCCTCATGCTGAAGAACTTCTTCCTAAGATCCAGTGTAACCCTGCTTTCCCTCAGCTTCAAACCATTCCCCCTTGTCCTGTCTCTAGACATTCCTGTAGGATCCCTTCAGGGATTGGAAAGCAACTCTAAGGTCCCCCCAGAGCCTTCTCTTCTCCAGGCTGAACAACCTCAGCTCCCTCAGCCTATCCTCATAGCAGAGGTGCTCCAGCCCTTGGATCATCTTTGTGGCCTCCTCTGGACTCTCTCCACCAGCTCTGTGTCCTTCTTATGCTGGGGACACCAGAACTGGAGGCAGGACTGGAGGTGAGGTCTTAGCAGAGCAGAGTCAAAGGGCACAATCCTCTCTTTTGCCCTAGTGCCTACATTCCTTTGGCTGCAGCCCAGCACAGAGCTGCCTTCTGAGCCTCATGAGGGCACTGCTGGCTCATGGGGAACTTCTCAGCAACCAAGATTCCCAAGTCTATTTTTTTCAGAGCTGCTCTCAACCCACTCTGCGCTCAGCCTGGATTTATGTCTGGGATTGACACATGTCACAGCCCAATCCTCTTTCCAATAGGGCTTGTTGTGTTGGCTCTTACCTGCTGGAACAGGCAAACGAGTTTAAGCTCAGGTTGCAAGATTACTGCATCAAAACTCATCTTAAGACCCTGTAAGGGGCAGGCTCCTCACTCACTGCAAAGAGAAAAATATAAGAGGTGAAGAAAACAGAAAGGGGGCTCACAGCAATGCCATGTTCGAAGCTTTGGCCTGGGGCTTTAGCTCCTGCCCACTGCTGACACAGCTTTTTGATAACTGCTTCATCTCAGTTAGGTTATGAATAAATACATTTTAAACACCATATTCAAATCTTACCTGAAAATATTTCAGACCTTGAAGTTCTGGAGTGAAGAAGAAGGAAAGTTTTGTCACTACAACCCCAGCTCCCTGTAAGAGCAACACCTCTGGTCCAGCCAGCACACACCAGCCCTTTAGTGGTGAAGGCAAGGCCAGGCAGAAGGATATTTGGACAGTTTTGAAGTACTAGAACTACACTGAAGAGCAAACAAGTTTAGACAGTGCAGCCCAATTCTATATGGATCTCTCCTCCATCACTTCCTTTTGCTAGAAGGGTGCTAGCTACCCCAGGGATGTGGAGAGCTCAGCTTTGGAGCACAACATCACAGGTTGCCCAGGGAGGTAGTTGAGGCCTCATCCCTAGAGATATTCAGCATGAGGCTCGATGGGGCTCTGGGCAGCCTGATCCGGTGGAGGATGTCCCTGCTGACTGCAGAGGGGGTTGGAGTAGATGACCTTTTCAGGTCCCTTACAACCCAGACCATTCTGTAATTCTATGATTCTATGAAATCCACTTGAGACATTAAACCTCATATTAGATCCTTTCTTCCTTAAGTCAAACATTCAGTGCCCACAAGTTAAGTGGATTAATCGCACATCTTCTTAGGGTACAGGACAGTACAGTAAAGCTCCCAAGTGCTACAGGACTTCCAGGTTTCTCATGTTCAGAAATTACAAGGTAAAGCTCCAGAATATGCTGTGATTTTTTTGGTTGTTTGGTTTGGGTTTTTTGTTTATTTGCTTTTTGTGAAAGCTCTTTAAGCAAACAACAGATTGCTGCTATTTTTTGACAGGCTTCCTGGCTCATGGTCATCCTGTCCATCAAGACCCCTAGGTCCTTTTCCCTGGAGCTGCTTTCCAACAGATCAGCCCCCAGCCTATACTGGTCCATGTGGTTGTTCTTTCCCGGTTACTAAGACTCACTGAGAAGGAATTCCCCAAACACTTCATCTCCCTATCACATTGTTGTCCTTGCACTCCATCCTCTACCCCTTTCTTTGCCACACATTTCCTCCGGATTTCACCAGAGTTTTCTCAGCACTGGATGACCGGGAGACAGTCTGGTGGCTCTGGGCACATTGCCTGGAGCTTGCTGTCACCTACTGATTGAAGCGAGGAGTGCACAGGGGCCAGAGAAGGACAGGAGGAGGCAAGGCCACGCACCCTGGGGAAACCCTGGAGTCTCTATCTTTGGAGATAGGGCAAAATCTGGCTGGACATGGCCCTGGAGTAAGAGGTTGGACGTCCAGAGGCCCATTCCAACCTCAGCCACTTGTGACTTTAATAAAGAGGGAAGAGAGGAGAGAGTGAAGATGAGGAAGGAGATGGCTTTCAGCTGCCAAGGGACAAGCAGAGCCAAATGCTATCAATAAGACAGTTCAGCCCTCTGAGCTGGCAAGCAGCTCACGTGCAATACCTCACTCAGCCTTCATTATCCATTCTATGAACTTCTTACCTGAAAAACATTAAGATCTAGTAAAAAAGCAGAAAACCTGCTCCTGCAAGAACAGTCTTCCCTTTGCAGAGATTCTTCATGACTCTTGGCTCTCCTTCTCAACTACAGAACTGAGGCAGAGGAAGAGGCAAGAGATGTCACCTGCAGATGTGCATCTGCTGGCTGTTGGGTTTTAGCAGGATTTACACATGAGGAGAAATCAACACACAAAGTCACTGAATGGTAGGGGTTGAAAGGGACCTCTGAAAACCATCTAATCCAACCCTCATGCTAAATCAGGTTCACCTAGATCAGGTTACACAGGAACACATCCAAGTGGGTTTTGAAAGTCTCCAGAGAAAGAGACTTCACAATCGGTTCTGGGAAGCCTGTTTCAGTGCTCCATCATCCTCACTCTCACATCTCACTCCAGTAAAGCCTGGTGTCCTTCTGCTCATGACATTCAAGGTGTCTGTTGAAACAGACATGCCTCTAGGTTCACCTGTGGCTCATCTACAATAAGACCAGCTGTGATTTGTTTTGTCTTGCTTAGAGAAGCTCAAATAGAGCTGAACCACATTGAAACAGGCAAGCACCCAGCAGTGTAAATGAAAGCAGACCCTGGGCCTTTTTCTAAAAGCAAATCTGTTAAAACTCTCTGAATCCAGATAAATATGGTGTAAGCAGACAAGCCCAGAAATACTGCTAGAAAAGAGAAAGGGTTGGTCAGAGCTGTTGGGTTTCACTCTGTCTGTTGGGTTTCACTCTGTCTGCACTGAGCTTTTCCTGAAAAATTTCATCTGCTCTGCTTTTTCATCTGGCAGCTTCTGCCTTTCAATACAACAGAGTAGGGACAAAGTTACTCTACCTGTTTCAGAGCAGTTACTCTAGACAAACTTAGTGCGGAGTTTAGCCCTGTTTAAGGCATTGCTGTCTCCCCATTTTGCCAGCTGCCACCCAGCATAGCATGTTTACTTAACCTACAACTGCTGCTGCTGTCTTGACATTCCCCCACAAATCCTCCTTAACTCAGCTCTCCTTACAGCAATGCAGACATCTCTGGCCCTACTGATGCTGCAGGTCGTCAGCAGCAGCCTGAAGATTTTTAGTAGAAGGAATGAATGTAGTTGTGTGAAACAAGGTGAAATAAATGAGACAGCCTCTTGAAGAGCCACCACTTTCTCCATCTGGCAACTGCAAAGTCTGAAAGAGGCACTGCAGATGAAAACAGGGTTTCAGGGAAGCCTCGTTATGGTTAGCACTACCCAGAACACGTGCTGGCTCTGAAAGCTATTTGGGGACTGAGTCTTGAGTTCAGCACCCACCCCAGGGAAGAAAAGGGCAGTGGTGAACAACTCAGTTAAGCAGTTACAGTTCTTTGATATTCCAGGTGGGGCTTCAAACTCAGTTGCCTCATTTAGGTGTCAGAATGGAAAGAGATGTGAAAAACTGCACTGTGGCAACCCCACTACATGGTGGCTCTCCCTCCAGAGCAGAGAAACGTTGCGGAGAGACTGAGGATCACCTGCGGCTCCTTCCTGGCAGGCAGCAGCCGGAGCCGCGGGAGGGCAGCATTGATTTGCTTGCTGAAGCGCAGCGCTGGGACCTCCTTCAGGGAGGGAGCTTCTGGGAGCATACACTCAAAGCTGCTGCGGGTGTTTGTCTGGGTGAAAGTGTGAAAAGCTATCCTGGAGTGCCACTGTGAAAGTACAACTGCAGCCTTGGCACATTTCGGGTGCATTTCTTTTCCGTTTTATAGACCGTTCAAGTCAAACTGACCACCTTCTTGGCTGGAAGGCTAGGACAAGAAAGAGCTTGCTTTGAACATCACTGTCCTAAAATCATGCTGACTACTGATGGTAAATAACAATAACCCTCTCTGGCCATTGTTTTCTGTGTCTCTTTGGAATGCATTTCTCTCTCATACAGTTTTATGCACATGAGAGTTTTCTCTGCCATGGCCATGGCAACCTGTTGCGGAGACAGGGGAACAGTTGAAGTCCCTATAATGTGCATCTTTCTCCATCTTTTCCCAAGGCAAGCTGCTGGGGCACTGCTAGAGCCCTTCCTAAGAGCCACACACCTCTGTGAGCAATCTCAGCTCATAGAACCCATCAGAAGGTCACTCACAGAGTTAAGCTGAACCTGTCCGAGGAAGAACTATTGACCTAGGTGCTAATTTGATGCTCCAGGAAGCAATTTACAGGCTGCAAAGGCCTCCCTATCAAATCCAGCTCACGCACTCTGAGCAGAAGTGGACATCCTGGTTATGATCACCTTCCAAAGCCTTGCTTCCCTTCATATTGGTGTAGAGTCAGAGCTGGTGTCTCTGTGGTCACTTTCAGCTTTCTGCATCAGCAGGGTCTCCATTCTGTCTTTGGCACTGTGATTTGGTATGCAGCTACTGCTTCACCCAGGGAGCACAAAGGACCTGAGTCCATCAGCACAGCTACTGACACTTCAAAGGCTTGGCTCCATTTAAGTTCTTTGCAGCAAGACAGGATTCAAACTAAGTGCAGGAGTGCTTCACAAACAGCCTCAGAGTTTATTGCACAGTGGAGGAAAAGAAATTACCATTTCTTTGAGGAGCACTTGGTCTTCTGAATGCCTAAGCTAATTTTTGGCTCACTGGGGAAAATTGTGTGTCAAAGCCTGTACTGGGTGAAAGATGCTGAGGACTAAGGGCTGCTGGTTGTCAGGATGTGACAGGGTATTTCTGTGACTACAGTGATTCTGTAGTAAGATCTGTGTAGTAGAACACCTCTGCTATGAGGATAGGCTGAGGGACCTGTGGTTGTTCAGCCTGCAGAAGAGAACCCTTCACAGCACTTCCCCACTGCTTAGGATTCCCTGACTGGCATTGCCAGGAATCCTTTTCTGTTCTGATCCTGGTGACATCACTGTGTGACTGGAAACTGTCTCTGAGTAAGAGGCACAGGATCAGTGTCTTCAGGGAAAAGAGTTCTGCTTTCCAGCAGGTACAGATCTCCCTGCTGCTTCAAATTCAAATTTGAAGTGGGCTTCATATACATGCATTGATTTAAGAGCATAGAAGATGTGGCAGCCAAAGATACAGAAATATGACTCATCTCAGTAGCACTCTGTGCATGTAGGGCACAAGAAGTGTCATTTATTAGAATGCATAATGTGGTGTATTAACTACAAGGGCCAGTGAGTGCTGGCTGTTTTGTGTGCAAATCCTGCTAAAAGCCAACAGCCAGGAGATGCACATCTGCAGGTAAAATTTGGCATCTCTTGCCTCTTGCTCTCCCTCTGCTCTGTGGTTAAGAGTCACAAGGAATCTCTACAGAGGGCAAGACTGTTCTTGCAGGAGCAGGTTTTCTTGGTTAGTTCGTGATTAGTTCACAGGTAGAGAGTTTGTCAGGACTAAGATAATACATCCCCACTTTTAAACTTGAGGGCTAACCCAATTTATATAGTGTTGTGCCTTTGTGGGGCAAATGTTTGTGAGATGCTGCTAGCTGAGATTTGGGGAGGGTGGTAAATGCCTCAGGTTGTGCCAGGAGAGGTTTGGATTGGATATAGGAAAACTCCCTCTACTGCAAGAGTGGTCACGTAGTGGAACAGGCTACTCAGTGAGGTGGTGGAATCACCATCCCTGGAGGTGTTAAAAAAACATATATACATGGCACTTGGGAACGTGGTTTAGTGGGCATGGTAGTGTAGGGTAGACAGTTGGACTTGATAATCTTTAGAGGTCTTTTCCAACCTTCATAATTCTCTGCTTCTACAATTAGAAATGTGGGAAACGGACAATCTGATTTGCTGGGTTTCCTTTTTTATTTTTTTTTTTTCCTTAGCAAGTCTCAGTACCTACATGGGAATTCAAAAAAGGAAAAGAGGAATTAAAAAAAAAAAAAAGGCGCACAAATTCCCAGAGGAAGTTAATTAAATATTCTCCCCACCTCCTTCTCCTTATTCAGCCGCTCCCTTTCTTTCAATTGGCAGGGTCCCATGGCGACCATCGGGGAAGAAAAGCATCCTCTTCAGCAGGCTCACCTCGCCATAGCAACCGGGACGTCAGCGCCGGCAGCCAAAGCCCGCAGCGGGCCGAGGGGCGGCACTGCCCCCGGGGTTGACCCTCCCGGCCCCACTGAGGCCCTGCTGCAGGCCGGGCCGTGGCGGCAGCGACAGCGAGACCCCGGGCGGTGCCAGGAGTGGGCAGCGCCGTGCTGCCCCGTCGGGGCTCCGGGGCGGGGGCGCAGGAGGAGGCCACGCCGCTGTCCGTGGTGCTGACAGTCCCCGACGGGGCCGAGGGAGGAGGAGGACGCGGGGCGGAGGGGTCCTGGGAAGGAACAGGCACATGATCCACATCCCACATGACACGGAAAGAAACGGGTGGCAGCAGCCTGCCCTGCGAAACGTCATTTTTTCTCTCCGTCAAAGAAGAGGGGTAGAATACCGACCCCCCCTCCCTCCTCACCCAGATTTACAAATACCCGGGCAGAGGCTGCTGGAGATGGAATATACTCCATGGTTTCCATCTTCCAATAAGCGCCTTCATTTGGGACAATAAGCAGAGAAAGGACGGGAACGACGTCTCTGGGATTATGCTTTGGAGCAGGTACGTGGGTGGAGAGATGCTGTTCTGGGCAGCACTGTGGCTAAGGGGCCAGACCTTTTGCAGAGCTGAGCGGGGTGGGCTTTTCCAGTGATGTATGTTCCATGCATTTCCTTATGTGCATTCCAAATCCTTGGGGTTTGGCAAAGAGGACTCATTCCTCAGGAGCAAATGCTCTGCAAAGCTTGAATTTTAAGCTGATGCTGCTGTTGAATTGCTGCAGAATAACTACCTGTATTCTCTACACTGATTTACATTCTGTGTACCTATAGTCATTCTTTTAAAATTATGCCACCTTTTTGTCATCTATATCTATATCTATATCTATCTATATATATATATATCTCCCTTGATGTGACCAGTTCCGTGAAATCAGAAAATTACTTGTACCAAGATGGAGAAGACCAATATACCCATCTGCTCTTTATCTCTAGATACATTCAAACAGTTTCTTCCCTCCTCATGTAACTACATTAAAAGAACTGCTTTTGTGTTTTCAGTCATTAATTTGAAATCATCCTTTCTGTATGCCTTGTCTCTCATTTTCTCTGTGGGTTCCTGGACACATCTACTCAGGGAAACACCACAGGCATAGTAATCTTTGACTTCTGTAGCCAGAAGAAGCAAGAAGTATATTATGTTCTTCATAATTCAGGCACACGCACGGCATTATTTTCCATTAATACAGCATTTCAAGCAGTATGTTGGCTCTACAGAGTACAACTGCCTTCTGCTTTCAAAAGGCCATTCGTGTGTGTGAGGCAGGATTCATAGCCAGTTCCTTCTGGGCAAAGATGTTCAAATGTGGTTCTTGAAGGTTTGTTGTGAAAGCCACTGTTAACCACTTAAATAAGTGGCTTGGTTTGCAGAAAAGTTGGATGCCAACCCAGAGGCATCCTTAAAAGCTAATCTGTATGGTTGGGTGTCTAAATAATGGATTTTGGAGGCTTAATTTATTAATTTGTTTTAGACAGCCTGGTCTCAGCTGAGCCAGTAAAGGGAGGGACTTCTATACCTTAGCCATGTTTGGGGAGCTCTGCTCCTTAGCTTAAAGTAAGAGCTTGCAGAATCTTACTCCTCACCAATTCTCCTGTGAAGCCTCTTTGCAGACCTGTGCAGTGCAATTCTCCCATCTGGGTCACACCATATGATCTCCATCCACATTTCCCTTTGCAGCCCCACCAGGCACCCTCCCTCAGATGTTCAACAATTTGAGAGCAATACCAGACAGACAATGTGAGTAACACCCTAACATCCTCAAGCAAAGTCTATTTAACTTCCCCACCACAAACACAGTTCTCCCAGCACCAAAACATGACACAGTACTTGTGTGTCTGGGATTTCTCCATTCCAGCAGCTTCCACCATTCCCTAGGCTTTCCTTCTGACAGGCAGCAACTGGCATCCTGCCCGAGAGGACATCTCCTGTACAGGTGGTATCAGCTCAGCTTGTCTTGGTGGCTTCCCCTATTCTGCCTTTGTCCTCTCTGAGCCTAGCTCAGCTGAGACATCTCTTCCAGCCTAACTGTGGGCTTTACACAGCCTTCGACACTGCCAGTTTCTCCAGCAAAGTTAGTAGAGGGAGGCTATTTAATGCTCTCAGTAATGGCTATTTGGATGTGGTGCTTAGGGATATGGTTTAAGGTGAGTCTTGTAGAGTAGGGTTACAGATTGGACTTTTCCAACCTTGATGTTTCTGTGATTCTGTGATTCTATATCCTCTGATGGCAGCCCATGAGAATGTTCTCTTCCTATCAGAGAGGTCTTCCTGGAAGCATTTTAAGATTTCCAGCATGATTATTAGCCTGGCATGATTATTACCCACCAGTGCCACCCCACTCTGTCACTACGTCAGGCACAGGTGATCCATGTTATGTGAGCACTAGGTTCACTTTATTGTGAGAGTGAGGAGCCCTGTGACAGGAGCTAGTCCATCCCAGCATAAATGCTTGCTCTAAGGCAAAAATCCTAGTACAATATGAGCTTCACAAGAGTTAATATCAAGAATTTATTTCAATGTGACCTTTTCGCATAGAAACAATTAAAAAATCTAAGGTTTTCCTTGTGCTCACTGCTAGGGAGAGGGTAAGCTAAGCTGCCAAAGTCCTCACTGAAGCTGCTGGCATTTTCCCTGTGAGGAGAAATTTTCTCAGTGGGGAGAAGGTGAGAAATTCCAAGAGATGGGCAGAGAAATCAGCCAAGCTTGAGACTCATCACAGCTCATCTGTCAACACCCACCAAGGCAAACCAGCCCTGTAAGCACCACGTTCCTCACATCAAGCAGCAGAGCATAGTGTGTTGCAAGCAGGGCCTGTTGTTGCCAAAAAATTAATGTATGTGGGAGTGCCTCTATTTTTCTACCTTTGAATCAGGAAAAGTTCCAGACTGGCCATGTCCAGGGACAGATCCAATCCCCATTAAGGAAGGCAAGTAGCCTGCAAAGGTGTAATTCAAACTTCTTTACACTTTTCTTGGACAACTTGTCAGTGGAACCTAATCTGACAGCAGAGCTGAAAATGAGTTTGGTCCTTCTCCTTAGTCCCACTTTTTTCATGCCCCCACAGTCACACTGGGTACAGATCTGGGTTCTGCAATCATTTTTAGAACAGTGCTGCTCTCGAGTTCTGCCTGCTGGTCATAGCAGTAGGAAGAAAGAGTAAAACTCTAAGACACTAAAAACTCTGAGAGTGTTACCTTTGGGGAAGAAGAGTTTTTATCTGTAGCAGGAGACTCCTAACTACTGTGTGCCTGCAGAGGAGGGCAACAAAGCATGGAGAAGGGCCTAGAGAATAAATCTTGTGAGGAGTGACTGAAGGAGCTCGGTCTGTTTAGTTTGAAAACTAGGAGGCTGAGGGGAGATCTCATCGCTGTCTACAGCTACCTGAAGGGACATTGTGGAGAGGTTGGTGCTGGTCTCTTCTCACGGGCAATTAGGGATAGAACAAGAGGGAATGTCCTGAAGCTGCCACTGAGTAGGTTTAGACTGGATGTTAGGAAAAAGTTTTTCCCAGCAAGAGTGGTCAGGCATTGGAACGGGCTGCCCAGGGAGGTGGTGGAGTCACCAACCCTGGATGTGTTTAAAGGTCATTTGGATGTGGTCCTTGGGGATATGGTTTAGGGTAAACCTTGTAGAGTAGGGTTCTTTGTTAGACTTGGTGATCCTGAGGGTCTTTTCCAACCTGAGTGATTCTGTGCTTCTGTAAGCAATGCATTGCACTTGTGCTCATAAGAGAGTAGCCAGAGCATGGTGCTGTGTGTGTCTCCTGTAATTAGCCGGAACAGGCTGTGGGCAAGAACTGAGGAGAGAGATGGAAGAAACAGGCAGTCCAAAGGTCATGGCAAACCATAAAATTCGTTTGGCACAACCCAGGTCTGTGGAAGAAAGACTGTATCTTTCCTGGGCTTTGTGGATAACCCTACCCTGCAGCTACTGCAGAATCAACTTCTGGCAGCAGGTGCCCTTGCCTGTCTCTCCAGAAATTCATCCTCTCTACAGATAGAAAATTCACAGCCATGTGTGCTTCAACATAGCTCTGCTTGAAGAGAGTTACACTTGTTCCCTCACTCTGCAGATGCTGATGACATGAAGGTGTCTATCTTGATAGTGATGAGCACAAACCTGGCTCATATTTTAGCACTGTCTGTCCCTGAACCAGAGCACAATGCTGCCTATAAGCAGAATTTGCAGTTCCCATAAGGGTTTCTTCCCACTGATGACAGAGAATAAACACACTCTTAGGGCTTAGGTGCTTCAATAAAATCCTGGGGTTTAGCAACTCACTTCAGGTTAACAGACCTACATCAAATGCCTGCATATCAGTCCTAACCCGTGAGAAAAAAATATGTGGGAAAAATCCATTCCCTTCAAATGCAGGATGCAGGCCACTGCTCCCAGAACCTTGAACACCACACTGAACCTCAAAAGGCAACACCTCTCAAGGAGACTCAGAGACTCAGCCAAAATGCAGTGATTTGTAACTTATTTATGGCTTTGAACCCTGAATGTTCATCTAAATTATGCCCCGTGGATTTGACCCAATCACAGAATCATTCAGGTTGGAAAAGACCCTTGGGATCATCAAGTCCAACCAGTGCCACAGTTCTGCAGTCAGTTACTCCAGATGTGAGCTGATAGACCCAGAAGCAATAGAACAGCCCTGTTCTTGGTCTCATTGGTTACTGCATGGCTCACCAATTACTAAGATCAGTTAAAAGGATAAAGCTGTAAATGGATTCTTTCTCAGTTAACCAGTACAAGAAATATAAACTGGCCCCAACTCCCAAGTGTTGCAGCATTATATCCTTGTTCTTAGCTTTCATGCCTTGTTAAAGCAGTCAGGAAAGAACATGAAGTCAGTGAAGGTTGATAGAAAAGAGACTCTCTTCTTGCCCTTACTTTTCTCAAGCATACAGCTGAAAATTTTTGTTTAGATTGATGCTCATGTGGTAGCTGATTATAACATACATTTCCTTCATTTGATTGATTCATCCACACTTCCTGCTCCCATGACCCTGCAGTAGAGGCTAAGCTCTAAGATGCTGATATAGGATGCAGTAACCTGTGTTGATTTATATCACCACACAATCACAAAATCACAGAATTGCTTTGGTTGGAAAACACCTTTAAGATCATCAAGTCCAACCATTCTCTAACTCTGCCAAGTCTGGTATTGAACTATGTCCCTCACACCACATCTGCATATTTTTTGACACTCACCCCTCAGATATTTATAGACATTGATCAGATCCACTATTAGCCTTCTCCTCTCCAGACTCAGCAGCTCCAGATCTCTCAGCCTTGCCTCATCAGACAGGTGTTTCAGTCCCTTCATCCTCTTCATAGCTTTTGCTGAACGCTCTCCAGTATTTCTCTGTCTCTGGCAGAGTGACAGGATGTATTGGCAATACAACCTGCCAGAGACAGCAGCCCAAGCACCAGAGAGCTGATGGTGGCAGGGTATCTCCAGCAGAGCAGATTCACCTGATGGCGGGTGGGGAAAGGCAAGCAGGAGGAGTTTGAGAAACCAGGATTCATCTGCCAGGCAAAGTTACTAAGAATGTGATGAGGGAAGGCAACTAAGGGAGAGGGGAAAGTGGATATCAGGTTGGACAGCACTCACAACCCTCCAGTAGAAGATGGGCTGAGGAGCAATGTATCACACCCCACACACACAATGGTGCCCCTTGCAGGTGGTTGACACTGGGTCTCACTACTGATATCCCCAAATGTTGTTTTCGCCAGGGGGGTGCAACGCAAAATTCCTTGTTTACCACACCCCACTGAAACAAACCCAGTTGGTACCGGCCTCAAACTGCTTCAGCTATGAGTCCAACTTTAATCTGAGTCATGTTTTCAGCTCTCCAACACTACCTGCATGTGAAAGCTGCTAAATAAAGCCAACTGCTTTGGGAGCAGCCGTGGTGACTCACGTATTGACCGACTTTCCAATGATACAGAGTCAGCAGCTGGATACAGTGCAAAGCACAGAGGAGAGGTGCAGTGGGGACCTGTGGTAACCCATCACATACTGGCTGTGCCACTTTGCTCTCAAACACACCCTGCATTTTCAAGGATGCTCAATTGCTGCCTATGCTGTGCAGCTGATCACAAATCAAGCCAATTGTTGTGAAACACAAAATGCCATACTCAACATACCTAATGAATGTAGGTCTAAAAAGCTAGAGGGAAAAAAAATCATCTAACCACATGAAGCGATGAATATATCTTTCGCTCTTCCACATCTGACTATTTTTTTGCTTTGCGTTAGTGAGGATGACTCGCAAAGCAGCACAAGGAGCAACATTCCAAATCCGTCCAGGCTCTGCTTGGGAGTAGGCAGACAAGAAGACTGCAGTTGGTGATACATGCAGAACTAGAGTCGGCAAAGCACAAACCATCAGCAAAGCACTGAAATAAACCTCAGAAAGCAGAGCTGGGAGCTGGATCCTTGGATAAGGAGGATGATGGCAGCTTTTTGAATATGTCCATTTGGTTTCTGGGATGAATTTTGATCTGTCATAAATTGAATCCTGGTTTGTCTTGCACAGTATCAGGATGCTGGAGTTAAGCATTAACAGAGTATACCCAGGGAAAAAGAGTTTCAATATCTAGTATGACCCTTTGCGTGACAACACCACAATCAAAATTATACTTTTTAGTGCATCAGTCCTAGGAGTGAGTTTGCATACACGTAGCAAATATTGTTTTCCATTTTATCCTTGTAGAAAGCTAAGACCAACCCAACCATCTGTCTAAATTAAAACCTCTATCTAGCAATTTACAACTCTGAGTAGGACCTCTTTTAGTTTCAGTGCTTCAGGCAGGCTTTTCACAGATACCTGGCATGTCAAACCTTTTCTTTTCTCTCTGTATACAGCCTGAGCAAAAGACTTGGTCGTGTCTGCCGATAGCATGGACAACAGCAGTGGTCCTTTCGTTCTCTCCAGCCTACCGCTCCTGCTGCAGAACAAGAGCTACCCTGAACTCTCTATCCCTCCTGCTGGCTACAGCATGATGGAGTTGCCCTCAGGACCCAGCTCCAGCAGGAACCACACCGTTCTGCAGCCAGCACTGTGGCCAGGGGAAATTGCAGCAGCCAGCGTGATTTTGGGAGTGCTGTGGCTGGTTTCTTTCTTTGGAAACTCACTCGTTTGCTTAGTGATCCACAGGAGCAGGAGGACACAATCCACCACCAACTATTTTGTCATCTCCATGGCTTGTGCAGACCTGCTTATCACTGTGGCAAGCGTGCCCTTTGTGCTGCTGCAGTTTGCCTATGGCAGGTGGGTGCTAGGCACTGTGATGTGCAAGCTGGTCAGGTACATCCAGTACCTTACCCCTGGGGTCCAGATAGGTGTGCTCCTCTCCATATGTGTGGATCGCTTTTACACCATTGTCTACCCCCTGAGCTTCAAAGTGTCCAGGGAGAAAGCCAAGAAAATGATCCTGGCCTCTTGGCTCTTTGAGGCACTGTTTGCATCTCCAACATTCTTTTTCTATGGCTCCAACAGCGATGACCACTGCAACTTCTTCCTCCCTGCTTCTTGGGAAGGAGCCCTCTACGGTGTCATCCACCTCCTGGTGGTGTTTTTGATCCCATCACTCCTCATTATCCTCTTCTACCAGAAGGTCATCAAGCACATTTGGAGAATAGGCACGGATGGCAGGACTGTCAGGAGGACGATGAATATTGTCCCGAGAACAAAAGTGAAAACCATCAAGATGTTCTTGATGTTAAATGCAGTGTTTCTCCTCTCCTGGCTCCCTTTTTATGTGGTGCAGCTGTGGCATCCACAGGAAACAGAGTACAGAAAGAGCTCAATGGTTTTCTTGGCAATCACCTGGACCTCCTTCAGCTCTTCAGCCTCTAAGCCAACCCTCTACTCTGTGTATAACGCCAACTTCAGAAGAGGAATGAAAGAAACCTTTTGCATGTCTGCCATGAAATGCTACAGGAGCAATGCATACACTATCACCTCCAGCTCCAGGATAGCCAAAACAAACCATGTTGGGATTGCAGATATCCCAGCTCCAGCCAAAACTGTTACCAAGGACTCAATCTATGAAGCTTTTAACAGGGAAGCAAAGGAAAAAAAGCTTGCCTGGCCTATTCAGTCCAATCCCCCAAATACATTTGTCTAGCTGGCTCCAGTGCTCTGAAAAGTTGCTGTGTATCCCTAAAACAAGGAGCTGTTCCTCAGTTTTTAACCCATTTATGGTTACACATTTTGAACACAGCTTTTAGGGATGGGGAAAAAAAAAAAAAAAAAAAAAAAGAGAGATGGTTTATTTTATTAAATGCCTTGATTTTGATGTGTCCAGTCTGTGTCATTTCAGTTACACTCTGTTCTTAGGAAGAAGTTATTCAGTGTGAGGGTGGTGAGACTCTGGAATAGGTTACCCAGGGATGGTGTAGCTGCCTCCTGCCTGGGGGTGTTGAAGGCCAGGTTGGATGAGGCCTTGAGCAGCTGAGTCTAGTTGAGAGGTGTCCCTGCCCAGGGCTTAAGTTGGAGTAGATGTGCTCTGAGGTCCCTTCCAACCTGAGCCATTCTAGGATTCTATGATAGCTCCATGGTTAACGTGTCCATACATGGGCAAAACTCTGAGGCTCCTGACACCCATGCTAAAATCCTCACTACCCTGGTGGAGTCAGTCTCAGACCAGCTCTGAAGGCTTTTTCATCTTTGTCATTGCAGTTCTCCAGAGGTCTTGTGGTTCAAACCACTCAAGAAAAGTCCTCCACTTGATCATGCTCTCCCCACCTCCTATCAAGCTGCTTCCACATGCAGCCTGGTGCACTCACCCAGAAGCCAGGAGTGGGCATTCTCTGGGAGAAGACCAGCTGGTCAGAAAGTGTCATTGGTCTACTAGGCAGGAAGCCAGAGAGACTCCTCACCTCTTCACTTCAGTGTGCTCCTGGCCTGAATATCGTCTGCGGTGCAGCTGCAATGCCTGCAGTGGGAGCAGGTGTTGGGCTGAGCTGTTGTGAGAGTGACTGAGAAGCTCCATTTAAATCACTTCAGTCGCTGCAGAATCCTTGTTTAGGACTCTGCTTGCTGTGCAATGAGTGAACTGCACCTCATGGCACAATGGGCAGCAATGTTATTACATGACAAAGCACTGAAATTAGTTGGGCAGAATTTAGTAAGAATCAACAAGGTCTAATTGAGGCTCCCTTTGATGGCATGATCGATACATTACTTAGTATAAAGCAACTTGATTAAAAACATTGGATTAAAATGCTCTTATGAGTAGCTAAAAATAGGTGAGTATAGAGAAAAGTGATTTTCATCTGGGTTAGGGTGATTTTCACAGGAGCTGGGAATAGGAAAGGTAAAGGTGGCCTCCTGTTGAGTGATCAGGTTTTCAGAATGGATCCCCTTGCCCCCTAAACTCCATCTAAGAGAGGAGCTTAGTTGCTGCTGCATCCAATCTCAGACCAGGTCAGCAGTTTATTCCTCACACTGCCCAAGGGACAGAGAGCTGTGGCAGCAGGTGGAGCCATCTCCTGCTGCTTTTCTCATCAGCACAACAACCCAATATGACCAGGGACAAGTTCTTTAGCATGAGGGTGGTGGAACACTACAACAGGTTGTCCAGAGAGGTAGTCAAAGCCCTATCTCTGGAGATATTCAAGATGAGGCTCAAAAGGGCTCTGGGCAACCTGATCCAATGGAGGATGTCCCTGCTTACTGCAGAGAGGGTTCGGCTAGATGAGCTTTAGAGGTCCCTTTCAACCCAAACCATTCTACGATTCTGTGATTGATTCTATGATTCTATGACCAGAGGCAGGGTCTTCTCTGCACTACTCTACAACCCATGACCATGATGTGGTCAGAACAAACGGACACTGGTGCATAGGCATAGGGGACACAGCCACTCACGTGCAGGCCCTGCAGAGGCTGATCTTGGGCTTTGCTGGGACAGGGCAAGAGGCTGGGAGGGTGGTGAGAGGTGTTTGTCTGCTAAGGCAGCTCAGCCAGCTCCATACATGGGCTATAGCGTATGAATGCATAAATCCACCCAAAGGCATCAAAATACTTCCTCAAACAGAAAGCCTTTTTTTTTTTTTTAAATTATTTGTTTTTCTTCCAGTTATCAACTTCATTAATAATAACTGGACTAAGGATTTGTGTGTAATATTGGTTTATTGTCTTAATTCTGATAGCAATGCCCAGAAACACGGCAGCACCCCTTCAGAAAACACCATTATTTATTCGCCAAATAAGGTCAGCACCAGCATCTGGTTGGTGAATTCTCCTGCCTCTGCTGGATCAATACGGTACCAGGAGCTGGAGCTGTGGAAAATCCAGCCTAGGTTACTGCACTTCACAACTGGGATACTTTTGATTTTGTCATCTTACATGCACAGGAGAACCCCACAGGGTTCTGATCAGAAGCCTATCCATCCCGGTATCATTGATCACTGCCATCAGCAGGTGCTTGAGGATAAAGCACAGGAAGTAGTGAAACTACAAAGTAGATTCCTGATATCTGGTTCCAGCCTCCAGGCACAGCTGCTAAGAATTAGCACCCTTCATAGTGTGGTTGCCAAAGAGCGATGCCATTCAGTAAATTTGGGCCGAGTCACAAAGTTCCAAAGGTGGGACCATTCTGCTTGCTCAGGCCCTCTCTGACCATTTTGATTGAGCATTTTGTCTGAGGAAGGACATGGACCTGATGGAGCAGGTCCAGAAGAGGCCACAAAGATGATGGGGGGATGGAGCACCTGTGCTATGAGGACAGGCTGAGGGTGGTGAAACACTGAAACAGGTTGCCCAGGGTTTTAGCTGAGGCCCCATGCCTGGAACTATTCAAGGTGAGGCTGGACAAGACTCTGAGCAACCTGAGTGAGTAGAGGATGCCCCTGCTGACTGCAAGGGAGTTGGACTAGATGGGCTTTGGAGGTCCCTTCCAACCCAAACAATTCTATGATTCTGTGAGACCGCTTTCTGCATGCTTAAAAGAAGAAACCCAAAGCAATCAAACGACATCCATTCCTTCAACTGCTCATGAGCCAACAGATCTCTCAGTCCAAAAAGCCAGGCTCCACCATGCAGTGCAAGTGAGAGGAGCAGTGGTGTGCCTGTACACCAAACTCATACATACATGCTCATTCCTACCTCCTTCTTTTCCCTTTTCCTCAAGTCCTGCCAGTCTATTCATTATCCCATCAGCTGTGGCTGCTGGTCAGCCTCATGCCTCAGTGAGCACCATGCTTCTGGGACAAGTGCCTAAGGAAAGTCTGCCTGAACTGCCCTGGCAGCTCCTGCCCTTCAGATGACACCCAACCACTGGCAGTTTGGTGCTGCTACTGTGAGAGCTGAAGATGACACCATGCTACAGCAGCACTGAAGATGGAACGTGTCTGTCAGCTCAAAACAGCAGCTGCCCCATGCCTAAAGCTGACTTCAGAAACCTGCAATGAAATGGATGAAGACTGACAAGTGCTGACCTGATGCCAGAGCAAGAAGAAATCTTTTCCACTCCTTTCATCATTTTGGGACAGGTGATGGATGGGTTTAATACCATCAACTGCCAGGTACCTCCTGGTCTGCCAAGGCTCCAGAGGAGCCAGAGACTCAAGAGGAAGATCATGGATGATTTAAGCAAGAAATTAAAAATGTGGCAGCATTTCTCTGAGCAATATAAACAAATCTTTGCCCACTTCCTCACGATTCCTGCTTGCCAACAGATTGTTCCAGTGACACATCTAACAGAACAGTAAAGGTAATGAGCTTGGAGGGAAATAACAGAAGAATGGCGAGAAGAATCAACAGGCTGAAGTGACTTGCAGCTGAGGTGTAGAAAAACACATCCATCATTTTAATGGCTGTCTAGCCTTGTGTGTTGGACAAGCAGAACATCTGTGTTTCGATAACATAAGCCTGTGGCAGAAGCACTCTTGAATATGCTTGAGATTCCTGCCCTGCTGTGGGACAGATCTCAGCACAGTGCTGAACTATGCCTGCACAAATCAGGTGCAAACAGCAGGTTCAGCAAGCCTCTAGGATGGACCCAGCTCTGTCATGCCTGCGTCTTCACTTGTGTGCCTCTGGCCAGGTGATGCTTTGGGGATCTTCTGCTTTGCAAGGTGACAAAACCAAATCTGTTTTTTGCTTTTCATCTGCAATTTTTGTGGTTGTTTCTGCATCTCACCTGTGCCAGCTCACACAGAGGGCTCAGGAAACTTTATCATAGACTCATAAAATGGTTTGGGTTGGGAGGGACCTCCAAAGCTCATCTAATCCAACCCCCTCTGCAGTCAGCAGGGACATCTTCAACTACATCAGGTTGCCCAGAGTCCTGTCAAGCCTCCCTCTGAGTATCTCCAGGGATGGGGACCCAAGCGCCTCCCTGGGCAACCTGTGCAATGTTCCACCACCCTCATAATAAAGAATTTGTTCCTAAGATCCAATCTAAATCTGCTCTTCTCTAGTTTGAAGCCATTGTCCCTTGTCCTATCACCACAGGCCTTTGCAAACAGTCTCACTCCACCACCACAGGCTCTACTCTGAGCAATGGAGTGAAGCATCAAAGCCCACCTGGATGTGTTCCTGTGTGATTTACTCTGGGTGACCCTTTAGGAATAAACCGAGCAACATTATTCAGATAAAGGCACCTTTAAGAAACACACTTGATGTAGGAATAGCCAGAGACTGCCCTGGAGCTTCAACAAACCCAGAAAGGTTGGTTAGATGCCAAAGATGATGAGTGCTGCTCCTGCACGGGTACCTGTATGTGTCTGTGAGTGTGTAAGTGAGGAGCAAACCAGCATGCAGACATGGGCTGAAGCTGACAGAAGCTATTAGGGCGGGTTTGGCACTGAACAAAAAAATCTCCCCATTCACAAACCCATCTCTCAACCCCAGAGCACTCCTGGATCTCTGCCCCATTCACCCATTAGTCTTGGAATATTTTCGGTGCGGAACCACAACACAGCTCCAACTATGAAACTATTTTTCTCCACTAAAAGGACACCCATTAAGTGGAAATTCCATCGCTGCTGTTTACTTTTGGTATTAAGTGGCTTGCGCTTGGGAATTACTATTTCAAACTGTCAAATTATGTCTCCTCCTTTTTATTTCAACAGACAGATGGGATTTTTGGTTAAACACATTTCCAAGTTAAGGGCTGGGAGCTAGTGAGAAGCAGACGCATGCTGTTTGAACCTGTTTTTCAGACAGCCCACTGGAGGTGATAGCAAGGTAGCTATCACCCATAATTGGACTTCAGAGCTTCCATATGCCCAGTTAATAATTTCCTGAGTTCTCCCAGCCTCCTCAACTCAACCAGTTTGACTTTAGAATTAATTGCCATTGATTTAGAAGTAGGTTTTCCTAGGTGTTAAAGCGCACACCATAGACTTTAGCTGCAATTCTGAGTGTTCAGCCTGTCTCATTATCTATTTAAGAGAAAAAAAAGCAGACTTGAACTATGTTAAACCAGATCCATATGCTCAAAGGAAGGCTTCTTTCCCCTCTAAGCAATTCTGTAAGTTGATATGTCTTTATTACTTGGCTCTTTTCAACCTAGCAAGTGTTGTGGAATTGGCCATTATAAATCACACAGACTCACAAAATCATTCAGGTTGGAAAAGACTCTCAGGATCACCAACTCCAACCGAGAACCCTACTCTACAAGGTTTACCCTAAACCATATTCCCACGCACCACATTCAAATGCCCTTTAAACACATCCAGGGTTGGTGACTCCACCACCTCCCTGGGCAGCCCGTTCCAATGCCTGACCACTCTTGCTGGGAAATTTTTTTTCCTGATGTCCAGTCTAAACCTACCCAGTTGCAACTTGAGGCCATTCCCTCTTGTTCTATCACTAATCACCTGTGAGAAGAGACCAGCAGCAGCATCTCCACAACATCCTTTCAGGTAGCTGTAGACAGCAATGAGGTCTCTCCTCAGCCTTTTCTTTTTCAAACTGAACAGCTCCAGCTCCCTCAGTCACTCCTTGTAAGATTTATTCTCCAGGCCCTTTCCCATATTTGCTGCCCTCCTCTGCACTCGCTCCAGCACCTCCACATCTCTCTTGTATTGAGGTTCCCAAAACTGAACACAACACTCGAGGTGTAGCCTCACCAGAGCAGACTATGAGGGCACAATCACCTCCCTGCTCCTGCAGGGCACGGCATTTTTAATATAAGCCAGGATCCCACTGGCTTTTGTTGCCTCCTGGGCACACTGTTTGCTCATATTCAGCTGTTTGTCAATTACAACCCCAAGGTCTCTTTCAGCTAGACAGCTTTCTAGTCACACTGCCCCAAGCCTGTAGTAGTGCTTGGGGTTAAATTACAGGAGCTTTATTTGAACTGGCTTCTAATAATCCAGAACACACCTACCTGAAGATTGTTAGATAAACGTCACCTTCTGGGGAGCAGGCTGAAATGAACTACAGCTTTATTCTGCACTAGTGCTAACACATACACACAAAGTCTTTTAGTTTCCTCATGAAACCAGTCTCTGGATAAAATGCAGCAGTGGCCTAGAAAGCAATAATTGCTTTGTGTTCAGCATCTTGGCCATTTTAGACTAGCTCTTAACTTGGGCCTACATGTGCAGGGGAACAGGAGAAAAATAAAAGATTACATAGCCAAATAATTTAGTTAGTCCTTGGCTCATGTCTGGCCAGACAATAGGTTTTTCACTGTGGGTACACACAAGAGCAAGAGACTCTTGTTTCTGGAGAGGAGGGATTGATGGACTTTCATCATGTGCAGCCACCAGAGGCCACATCCAGCTGGCTGTAATTACCCACCTTGTTTCCAAAGGTACTGCAGCACTTCTCTGCAGCCCTGGACATTCACCATCTCCACTGCCATACATCCTTTCCAGAGCCCCTCTCCCTTTTGATCTAAACACAGGAAGGAAAACAATTAAGCCCTATCCAGAGTCAGATTTCAGATTATTTTCCAGTTAGCTGTAAATGCAGCAGGAGTAGCTGTGACTCCATAGTGCTGACAGGAGTTCTGCCTTCTGCAGACTCTGAAACAGATCTTGCCATGTCATTGACCTGGTCTTTTATATGAATCCAGGGCACCTTTCCCAGAATGAAATCTTGAGGTTGTATTTTTGTCTTCCCTAAGAGGGATGTTGGGGATGTGGCCCTTGGTCCTCATAGCAGGAGCTGTGCTGCCAGCAGAATGCAGCATTAGCACTGATTAAGCCAGTTGTGAGTTACAGACAGACATACAAAAGAGCAGGGCTAATGTTGTACTAA
This sequence comes from Ramphastos sulfuratus, assembly GCA_013399055.1. NCBI lineage: Eukaryota > Metazoa > Chordata > Aves > Piciformes > Ramphastidae > Ramphastos > Ramphastos sulfuratus. The sequence continues at coordinate 91,418 of WBNM01024406.1, read as the reverse complement.
TTATGGAAGCAAAGCTTCCACCTCCTAAGTGCTTTTTATGGAGGGAAAACAAAGAAACTGAGAGTCAGTTGTTTAGGGAGGTTGATTTTTAAAATTTTTTTTACTTCTAATGAAGGGTTGCTGAGAATCATTGGATGAACAATGACAGCGTTTTCTAGCTACAATTTAAGGCCAAGAAAATACAAACAACAAGATAAATAATATCAAGCAACCAAAACTGCTCAAAGCAATGTCTACAACTGACACTAGAACTCCCCATCTGTAATCCTATAAATACAGGGGCAGTTGCATTTCAGTCCACTCATGTGGGACAGCTCAGATTTTCCTGCAGATTAGAAGCTCCTCTTTTGTCATAGAAATCCACAACAGAGTCATACGAGAAACTCAGGTCCTGCCATAATCCTACAGAGAAATGAATGCTCAGTGGCACAAAGAGCAGGACACTCCCAAAGGTTACCCACAGCAGGTATATCTACATCAGGACACTCAAAAGCATAATGAGAAGGACTAGGGTTCTTACTTCAGCTTTTCCTCTGATTTCTCTGCCTTTTTAGGCTAGTCTCAAAAATTTGGTCCTTATGCTAACAGCAATTTTGTAGCTGGCTACAGACATTAGAATTTCTTGGGAAGCAGTAAATGGAACTCTGATGGCAAATCTTCTCCATCTCTTCATGGCGTGACAGGAAGAACCAGATGAATTAGTGATGTAGATTAAATCTTCACCCTACAGATGTTAAAGGGGACAACAAAAAGGAAAAACCAACTGAGTCACAGGCACTTTCACAGAGCTAGGCAGGTTCCAGCTGTCAGGAAAGAGAAAAGATTTTTGAAATGTATCTGAACCTCCAACACCTGTGATGTAAGTTAGAAGCCTTCTGAAAAGCACTTACCAAAGCACAGATTCCTTGACAAACGCTCATTATTAGATTACGAAAGCAGGCTGATGTTTTCTTTACATGTCATTACAAAATGCTTTCAGTGAAGTGACTTCACTCCATTGCTCATAGCTCTCTGCACAAAGCATACAAACACCTCATAAAAAACAAGACTCCTTGCAGGTTTTCCTTAGGAGGTTTTCACTGTCTTGCAAATCCTTGTGGTTCCTTCTCCTAAAGGATTAGCAAAACTGACTGTGTACTGCTTAACTCCAGCAGCACCATCTGGGTTCAGCCTTACCTCACCTCTGTTACCATTGAATGGTTTGGACCCCCGAATGTCACCTCCAAATGGAAGGGACCTCCAAAGGTCATCTAGTCCAATGCCACTTGCCATCACCACTAGAGGAGGTTGCTCAGAGCCTTGGCAAGCTTCACCTTGAATATCTCCAGGGATGAGCCCTCAACCACTTCCCTGGGAAACCTGTTGCAGTGTTCCAGCACCCTTGTGGTGCAGAACTTGTTCCTCATGTACAATTTAAATCTGTTCTTCATTTCAAACCATTGCTCTCATTCTGTCACTGCAGGCCTCTGCAGCCTTCTTGGGGGCCCCTTCATGTCACTATTAGGTCTCCCGGGAGCCTTCTCTTCTCCAGGCTGAACGATGCCAGCTCCCTCAGCCTGTCCGTGTAGCAGTGGTTCTCCGGCCCCCTGATCATTTTCATGGCCCTACTCTGGACCCTGCTCCATCAGGTCCAAGTCCTTCCTGTCTTATACCTTCCTGCAACAGAGTTCAAGTGCTGTAAACACCAAATACTACAGACAGCATTCCTTGAGGACTGTGGATAGTTTCCAAGATATACCCACCTCAGCAAATTATTCTAGATAACCATTAGATTTCCATGGCAAGTGGGAAAATGTAGCATTTCCAGGCTTATTTCCTTTCTTCAATATTTGTGAGAGTGAATCAGCTGCACACACTCACTGCAGGAGAAATGGGTGGAAGGCCTTAGCATTCTCTAGAGCTACCTGAAGGGAGGTTATAGTAAGGTGGATGCTTGTCTCTTCACCCTAGTAACAAGTGACTGGAGGACAAGAGAAAATGGCCTCAAGTTGCATTGGGGCAGGTTTAGGTTGGATATGAGAAGCAGCGTCTTCACTGAAAGGATTTTCAAAAACTGGAATAGGTTGACTAGGGAGGTGGTCAGTGGGACAGTCTCTAGTTGGAGGCCTGTAGCTAGTGGGGTTCCACAGGGGTCAGTATTGGGACCAGTACTATTCATCAACTACCTGGATGAGGGAAGCACTGTCAGCAAGTTTGCTGAGGACACAAAACTGAGTGCAGTGGCTGACACCAGAGGGTTGTGCTGCCATTCAATGAGTCTCAGACAGGCTGGAGAGTTGGACAGGGAGAAACTGAATAAAATTCAACAAGAGCAAGTGTAGAGTATTGCACTGGAAGAGAACAACCCCATATGTCAGTATAGGTTGGGCACTGACCTGTTAGCAGTGAAGGGGAGATGGACCTGGGGGCCCTGGTGGATGGAAGGTTGACCCATGAGCCAGCAATGTGCTCTGGTGGCCAAGAAGGTCAATGGCATCCTGGGGTGTATTAGAAGGGCTGTGGTTAGTAGGTGGAGAGAGGTTCTCCTGCCCACATACTCTGCCCTGGTGAGGCCATATCTGGAATATTGCATCCAGTTCTGGGCCCCTCAGTTCAAGAAGGACTTCAGGGAACTGTTTGAGTCCAGAATGGAGACACAAAAATGATTAGGGAATGGAACATCTTCATTACAGAGAGGCTGAGGGAACTGGGGCTCTTCAGTTTTGGGAGGAGGAGACTGAAAGGTGATCTCATTCATGTTTATAAATATGTAAAGGGTGAGAGCCAAGAGGATGGAGTTAGGCACTTCTCAGTGATGCCCAATGACATGACGAGGGGCAACAGGTGGAAGCTGAGGCATAGGAAATTCCAGGTAAAGATGAGAATTTTTTTCACTGTGAGGGTGATGGAACGCTGAACAGGCTGCTCAGGGGGGTTGTGGATTCTCCCTCTCTGGAGATATTCAAGACCTGCCTGGATGCATTTCTGTGTGATCTGATATAGGTGATGCTGGACTAGATCTTTCAAGGTCCCTTCCAGCCTCTAACCTTCTGTGATTCTATGGTTGAATCCCCATCCCTAGAGGTGTCTAAAAGAGGCAGAGATGTGGTACTACGAGTATAACCCCAGCTGACTTAGCCAATCCTTATGTCAGAGGTGTTGCAGCTCTTGGCCTCCTCTGGACTCTCTCCACCAGCTCTGTGTCCTTCTTAAGCTGGGGACACCAGAACTGGAGGCAGGACTGCAGGTGAGGTCTCAGCAGAGCAGAGTCAAGGGCCAGAATCCCTTCTCCTGCCCTGCTACTTACCCTCCTCTGGATGCAGCCCAGCACAGGGCTGCCTTTTGGGCTGCTTCAGGGCACTGCTGGCTGGAGACATTGAAACCCAGTGGTGCTGTTCTGGTCATGCAAACCATAACCCCTCTGCATGTTTTCTATGTCCTTGATTCAAAAAGACACTGAAGTACATGGATAGCATTTGAAATACATTGAACCATAATATTTTTACATTTGAAACTAAAATGTGAAATTCTAATAAAAAATAATGTACTACACTTCTGGCATGATCACGTCATCTACCTGGACCCGAGTAAGGCATTTGACTCTGTCCCACGTGACATCCTGGTCACCAAACTGGAAAAACATGGACTTGATGGGTGGAGCACTGCTGGAGAAGGAATTGGCTGGATGGTATCATGCAGAGAGTGGTGATCAAGGGCACAATGTCCACCTGGAGACCAGTGACAAGTGGCGTCCCTCAGGGGTCAGTGCTGGGACCAGTGCTGTTTCACATCTTTGTCAGTGACATGGACAGAGGAATGGAGTGCACCCTCAGCAAGTTTGCAGATGACATCAAGCTGTGTGGTACAGTCAACCTGCTAGAGGGCAGGGATCCATCCAGAGGGACCTGGACAGGCTGGAGAGGTGGGCCCAGGCCAACCTCATGACATTCAACAAGGCCAAGTGTAAGGTCCTGCACCTGGGTAGGCACAATCCCAAGCACAAATATAGGCTGGGTGGTGAATGGCTGGAGAGCAGCCCTGAGGAAAAGGACCTGGGGGTCTGGGTTGATGAAAAGCTCAACAAGAGCCTGCAGTGTGCGCATGCAGCCCAGACAGCAACCGAGTCCTGGGCTGCATCAAGAGCAGTGTGGCCAGCAGGGCAAGGGAGGGGATTCTGCCCCTTTGCTCTGCTCTCGTCAGACCCCATCTGGAGTACTGTGTGCAGTTCTGGAGCCCCCAGTACAGGAAGGACATGGAAGTGTTGGAGCGGGTCCAGAGGAGGGCCACGAAGATGATCAGAGGGCTGGAGCAGCTCTCCTATGAGGACAGACCGAGAGAGTTGGGGCTCTTCAGCCTGGAGAAGAGAAGGCTTCGAGAAGACCTTAGAGTAGCCTTCCAGTATCTGAAGGGGTCCTACAGAAAGGCTGGGGAGGGACTATTTACAAGGTCTCGTAATGACAGGACAAGGGGCAATGGGTTTAAACTGGCAGAGGGGAGATTTAGACTAGATGTTAGAAGGAAGTTCTTTACAGTGAGGGTGGTGAGACACTGGCACAGGCTACCCAGGGAGGTTGTGGCTGCTCCCTCTCTGGAGGTGTTCAAGGCCAGGTTGGACGAGTCCTTGAGTGACCTGTACTAGCGGGAGGTGTCCCTGCCTATGGCAGGGGGTTGGAACTAGATGATCCTTGCGGTCCCTTCCAACCTTGCTATTGTATGATTCTATGTTACAAAATCCAACTAGTTCATATAATTCTGGACATCTAGCCAAGGGGTAGGTTTTTTCCCTTCAGAGAGTCAGTGAATCCAGAAAAACATTACAGGCAAGCACTCAACAGACAAAATATCCCAACACCTACAGGCTGGCTTTGTGGCTGTCTTTCAGAACAAAACTGCAGCTCACAGCTTAACATACCAGGTCTGTGAGGGCATGACTGTCACATCCTCCCCATTTCTGCCTCACCGTTACTTCATCTTTCATAACAGGTTTCCATGTCCATGCAGTTTGAGGGTAGGGAGCCTCTACAGACAGACAAGATCAATGGGTTAACTTCAACAAGGCCAAGTGCTGCATCCTGCACTTGGGCTACAGTAACTCCATGCAATACAACAGGCTTGGGGCAGAGTGGCTGGAAAGGTGTCTGGCAGAAAGGGACCTAGGGGTGCTGATGAACAAGTGGCTGAACGTGAGCCAGCAGTGGCACAGAAAGCCAATGGCATGGATCAGTAGTGGTGTGACCAGCAGGAGCAGAGCAGGGATTGTCCCCCTGTACTCAGCATTGGTGAGACCACCCCTTGAGTGCTGGGTTCAGTTTTGGGCACCTCCATACAAGAAAGGCATCGAGGGGCTGGAGTGGGTGCAATGAGGAGCAGCTAAGCTGGGGAGGGGCCTGGAGAATGAGTCTGATGAAGAGGGGCTGAGGGAGCTGGGACTGCTTAGTCTCAGGAAGAGGAGGCTGAGGGGAGATCTTATGGCCCTCTACAGCCACCTGAAAGGACAATAGAGAGAGGTAGGTGCTGGGCTCTTCTGACAGGGAATAGGTGACAGAACAAGAGGGAACAGCCTCGAGCTGCACCAGGGGAGGTTTAGGCTGGACATTAGGACAAATGTTATCACTGCAAGAGTGATCAGGCATTGGAAGAGGCCGTGCAGGAAGGTGGTGGAGTCACCATCTCTGGATGCATTTAAAGATTGTTTAGATGTGGTGTTTAGCACTATGGTTTAGTGGTGACCTTGGTAGAGTAGGGTTCATGGCTGGACCTGATAACCTCAAGGGTCTTTGCCAACCTGAATGATTCTATGATTCCATTTTTAGCAATTGCTAAATAAGTACACATGTGGAGGGTCTAAAGAATGAACTTCAAATCATGGCTCAAGGATTAATATGAGTGCTCAGAATGGCATTCTGAAAACAGCTGTGTTGGACACTGGAATACAGCACTTCATTATTCTCACTGCTTCCCATTAATCCTGAGCTGAGAGAATGCTCGACAGGCCCAATTAGTCCAACAAAAAGGCGACGTTCAGTCTAGTGAAGCCACTCATTATAATATTTATTCTATGAAACAAAAATGAAAACCTAAGATTTAAAAAAAAACACCACACAACTTCCATGCATTTCGTAACACACAAAGGCAGACACTATCACAAACAGAGTGAGCGAGCTAAACCTTTGCTGAAAATCCTGTGAGCTCCACTCTCCACATCAATCAGATCAATGCAGAAAAGCTTGTACAGGAAAAAGAGCAGTCTAAAGGAAAGGGGGCAGTCAATGGCTAGGATGAGGAAATCAGAGAAAGGAAGAACAAGGCTCCCCTTACACAAACATCTATTACTCCAAAAGCCCCACTCTATGCAGGCTTAGGAACACCACAGTCAAAGAGATTCACGTGGGGAGGAGCAAAGAGAAGGGGATCTTTTCTCTCTGCATCTGAGGGTGCAACCACTTATCATAGCATTCTTCTATTAGCTACTGACTTAGCTCTGGTGCAGTGCCAAAGGCTCTGCACTGGCCTCCTGTGAAGGATGCACTGTGGGGAAGGTTGTTACACTGACAAATGTGGGTTTCCGTGGTTTCTGAAAAACACAAAAGCTAGCAATTCCTCTTCTTACAAACCTTGGAATATCATTTAGCATGAAATACTACAGAATTAGATGTTAGAGAACTGTCTGTGCTTCACTGAACTCTGTTCCCTTGCATGGACTTCGTATCACACAACCTTTTCCTCTTTCAGTCCTCACAAAAACCTTATTTCATTCCCTGGGCAAGCACAAATAAGGCAGAAAGAAGATTCCACAGGAAACCCCAAATTCAGTATTCCTCCCTTTTGAGTGCTTGCAGCTAGAATAATGTTTTCTTGATGGGGTTTCAGGTCTGTGTTCTGTGCTCCATTTACCAGAAAACACTGTAAAAGATGAAGGTCTGGCATCTTCACAGGTCTCCACAGGCCTCAGTGAAACACAAAGGCTGAGTCTTCCTTTAAACTAACTGCCCAGCTTCCTAGCTACTGTAATTTCTGAGCTCTGCATGTAAACATTACACAGAGTCTTTGTACCACCCACTGAGGTCTTTGCTTCAATCAACCATTTGTACCCAAAAGCACATCCTTATGCTGCTTGCTACAGCACAGCCATCCTCCTACACCACAATAGATGTAACAAAATATGAATTAATCACAGCCTGGATACTTACAGGGATTGCTGCTGTTTGCTTCTGTCTTTCCAGCCTTGGCAAGTTTGGTTGAGTTCTGCTGTGCTTTGCCTTGCTCCTCTCCAGTCAGCAGGGCTTTTATTTCAGAGGGGATTTTCCCTTGGTCCATCGCCACGCACCACTGCTTGTACTGAAACACGCAAAGACATCAGGCATCAGACAATTGCCAGGAGCACATCAGCAGACAAAACAGAGCTGTAATCTTTGCCTTCCTCTAGAATCATTTAAGGTTTTAATTTTACTGGGCTGAAGCTTCTTACAGAGCTGCAAGAGCACTAATGACCCAAGCATGTGCCTATGGTGGCATACCTGCTCTCAGCAAATCCTGTTTCAGTCACTGAAACTGTGGCAGCAGCAGCCACAATGCTGTAATTATTAAACAGGATGGAACACTTTGTGCAGTCCTTGCTTCTGGCATGCCAGAACTCTGTTCCAGTTCATGGCCTGTTAAAACCAAACATTTCACATGACTGCCTGTTAAGAGGTCCTCTCTGATTGTGCAAGGCATGGATACAGCACATGTACCTTACTTCTAGTTCCCTTGTTCTTCACTGCCAAACCCTAGAACACACTGAAAAATCTATCTGACTTCCCACTCTATCCCAACCCTACTCACCTGTGGCCATCGGACCTGCCTATTCCAATAAACCTAATGCAAGGTCAAGGAAATATCCTCAGCTCCAGTGAATTTTTAATGGTATCTGAGGAGCTGAGCCTGTACATCCAGATGAAACATTCTCTTTGGTTAATATAACTTACGTGGCCAAGACAGCCATGTGATATATGCTGGAACACAGGACAACTGTGCAACCATCTACACAGAGTATGCTGCAAGAATCACCCTCCTCAGCAAATACAAAGCTTTGTGGGAAGCAGTGACACACTGTGTATAGATGTTCCCCCTTAATATTCACAGAATCACAGAATTAACCAGGTTGGAAAAGACCTTCAAGATCATCAAGCCCAATCTATTTTAATACATCACTTTCTATCCTTTATCTCCTTCTACCTCTGTCAGAGGTTTTCCAACACAAACTTTTCCAAGGACAGGCTCAATGCAATGATGCTTTCTTTGCTTGCTTCCAGTTCAAAAATCAGCAGATAACTGGCAACATGAGGTTCATGATCAACAGGCAATGTAGGCAAATAGCTGAATGCATCTGTTACTGATGTTTTGATACCTTATGGCTATCAAAATCCCACTCTCAGTCACAGTAATTTCAAGAACAAATGCCCACAAAGACAGGTCCCAAATAATCACAGAATGGTTTAGGTTGGAAGGGACCTTAAAGATCATCTAGTTCCAACCCGCATGCTGCGGGCAGGGACATCTCTCACTACGCCAAGCTCAAGGCCCCACCCAACCTGTCTTTGTACACCTCCAGGGAGGAGGCATTCACAACCTCCCTGGGCAACCTGTTCCAGTGTCTCACTACCTTCACTACAAAGAATTTCTTTCTAATCTCCAGTCTCAATCTCCTCTCTTTCACCTCCAAGTCACTGCCTCTCATCCTATCACTACAAGCCCTTGTCAGAAGTCCATCCTAAGCTCTCCTGTAGTCCCTTCAGGTACTGGAAGGGTTAGGTTCAATGATGGTTGCTTACCATTTCAAGCTCTTCTCTGAGAGCACAGATGGCTCGCTCTCTGCTTGAAACCAGCTCTTCCAGGTACTGGTACCTCAGTTTCTTTCTGGCTCTGCACTCTCTTGCACTCTGACGACTTCTTTCAAGTTTTGCCTTCAAGTCTATTTTGGCTGGTTTGCGACCTCGCTTGCCTGGTTTCTTTACCTTGCCTCCAACCACCTGGAAGAGAAGAGTGCAGTTAAGACCCTGCTCTGCAAAGGTAATACTGTAACCATGTCACTGTGCCCATTGAGTGTTGGGTAGAAAATCTTGCACATACTTTCACTGCTTCTGGAGCAGGAGGAAATCAGGGGGCTGTGGTGTGAAGTTTTCAGCAATGCATCAACAAAAAAAGGAGAGAGAGAACTTCATAGTGAGGACAGTGTTTAAGCAGCCCTATTGGAAATGCTACTGATCTGATTGATTTCTGTGATTTGGAGGAGTTTCACAGAATGGCTGAGGTTGGCAGAGACCTCTGGAGGTCACCTGCTCAAGCAGCGCCACCCAGAAGTAGATGCCTAGGACCATGTCAAGGTGGCTTTTGAAAATCTCCAAGAAGGGAGATTCCATAAGCTTTCTGCTCAACTTCTGCCAATGCTCAGTCACCCTCACAATCAAAAGCAGTTCTCAGTGTTTGGAGGGAACCTCCTGTGTTTTGGTTTGTATCCATCAACTCTGGTTCTGGCACTGGGTGCCACTGAAGAGAGCCTGTCCTAGTCTTTAACACCCCTTGCCTTCCAGTATATGTACACAACGATGAGGTCTCCTGAGCTTTCTCTTCCTTCCCCAGGCCTTCTCAGCCTTTCTTCATATGAGAGATGCTGCAGCCCCTTCATCACCTTAGTGGCCTTTTTTTGGTCTTTCTCCAGCAGTCCCGTTTCTCTCTTGTACTGGGTGGGGCAGAGGCAGACACACTATTTCAGATAACCAGGAGGACATCTGGTACATGAGAAGTCAGATACAGCCAACTTGCAGTGAAACTGTTTTAATATTACCAACAATCCCTAATCCTTGCCAGCTCTAGAAATGTTATATTATGAAGTTTAACACTTTAATATAGAAGAAAAAAAATCTAATTATTTATCCCAACAGAATCCAAAACATAGTTTTGCTCCAACAATGTGACCACAGTTCCAGCCTACTCTAAAGATGAAACTTGTCAGAATTACTCACCAGCCACCTGAGCTTCCTCAGGCTCAATTTCCTTCAAAAGGGATTTTCTGAGGGTTCTTACTAAGCAGGGAACTCAGTTACACTGAGTCCTACTCCTCCATTCTAGTTAGACCTAACCACTCTAGCTATGTTTGCCTTCAAAATATTATTACACAGCCTGGAAAATCCATGTTTCCCTTACAGAAATATAACCTCCTAGTTTCTCATCCTATGGAGTGTGGATTTTGCAATAATTTTCCCCTCTTTGTGGGTTTGGGTTTTTTTTGGGTTTTTTTTGGTATTTTGTTCTGTTCATTTGTTTAGGCTTGTTTGTTTTCTTGGTGGATTTTTGGGGTTTGTTGGATTCTTTTGGGTTTTGTGGTTTTGTTTGCTTGCTTGTGGGGTTTATGGGTTTCGGGTTTGGGGGGAGGGGTTGTGTGTGTGTGTTTTGTTTTTAAACAGGCCTAAAAGCTTCTTTTGCTACAGATAAAACAAACAAACAAAAAAGGAATATTTTCCTCAGTGTTTACTCTATGCTTCCCCACCCAAACATTTTACTCTTACCACAAAAGCATAGGACAAGACAGTCTTAAATATGGTCTAAAACAGTACCTTCAGGTAGTATCACCTGGAAGCATTACATCAGCCACACACCTCACACCCCTCTGAAGTCACGTTTTTTCCCTTATTTGCATTCTGATCGTACTGCTTGAATGGAGGGGCTGTGGAGAAACACCTAACACATACACTCCTACATAGAAGAATTTAACTCCTGGCTTAGTGCTTTACCATACTGCATAGAGGAGTAATTTTTTTCTTCAATAGGTGGGGCTCAAAACAGAGTTGATGATGAAAAAAAGGCACTATTTTTTTTATAGCATGGTGTGATGCATATAGCTTTGGCATTCAAAAAAGTCACTTGTTCAACAAACTTAGCTGACTGCAATAAAAGCAATAACAGTGACTCGATGCGCTAGAACGAAGGGGAAAAAAATAATCAAGATTATACATTTGAGGCCATTCTTTCTTTGGCAAGTGAGTCAACAATCACATGCCAACAGAATCCTACTCTCTCTATACTGCCTCAACTAATTTATTCAGGAAGAGCTGCCCACCATAAGCAAATAGAGGAACAGAAAGTACCTAAAGGAGGTTTAGAGATAATGAAAGATGCACAATGCATTCAGAATGGCAAAGAAGAAAACCCAATCAATCAAACAAGCACCTTTCCATTTGAACTGCTCAATACAGTTGAATAACTGAATAACCCATTCAACTCCAACAAAGTGCTCTCCTTAAGATCTTTAGTTCAGATACTTCAACCAGCAAAGACCACCTTTGGTGGAGGCCTCTTCCAGACCAGACCATTCTACGATTCACTCCATAGCCAGCCTGGAGTTGTGCCTGGGATTGGCCCCACCCAGCTGCAGGACTTTGCACTGTGACTTGTTGGACCTCATGCAGTTGGCACTGGCACACTTCTCAAGCCTGTCAAGATCCTTCTGGATGGATCCCTGCCCTCAGGAGAGTCCAGCACGCCACACAGCTTGGTGTCATCAGCAAACCTGCTGAAGGTGTACTCGATGGCACTGTCCATGCCACTGACAAAGACATTAAACAAGCACTGGACCCAGTACAGATCCCTGAGGATCTCTACTTGTCACTGGAAGAAGCTTCAAAGAAAGCAAAGTGTATGTCCCCTTTCAGGCATGCCAAGTGCAGCTCTGTCCTCTGATGGAACCGCACTCAGGTTTAGGTCTAACCCTTGGCATGATTCCTACTCCTAGACCAGCAGGATGTCAGTGTACAAAGTAGGTACTCTGTTTGCTTTTTCTTACTAGCACTTCAAACATTGCATTATACACCACAGCCACAGTACTTCCATTCTCAAAGACTTTCAGCACCTGAGAATTTTCTGTGCTAATAAAAAGTAGTTTAAATCTTTGAATTAATGAGCTAGGTAAGGTCTTGTAGAGACACACACTCCAGCTCTCTTACACTCTGACTTCTGACTCTCGAAAAGCATGAGCTAGCACTCAAGATGCGAGTCCCAGCATTATGTATGAACAATAAAATCACTTGAGTCTTAGTTCTGCACAAGAGGATGTCTTAGTCATGTGCTTTCACCACAACATGAGGCAGGTGAGTAGTTGTTACCATGCTGTTTCTCATAATCAGTGAATTAAAGCTGATAGCAAATATCGCCCAACCTTTTGTACAGCCAGCATCCTGGGCAGGCACTGGCAACAATCAGTGACTGCAGGCAGCACAGCTTCACATAGGTTAAATACACCCAACACTACAATTGTAGAATGGTTTGGGTTGGAAGGTTATGAGGAAGTGACCTCATAAGCTCATCTAGTCAAACCCCCATGCAGTCAGCAGGGACATCCTCTACTACAGCAGGTTGCTCACAGCCTTGTCTAGTCTCAACCTTGAGGCCCCATCCCTGGAAATCTTCAACTACCTCCCTGGGCAACCTGTTTCACTGTTCCACCACCCTCATGTGAAAGAACTTGTTCCTCACATCCAATCTCAACCTGCTCTTCTCTCATTTCAAACCATTGCCCTTCAGGTACTGGCAGGCTGCTCTTAGGTTTGCCTGGAGCCTTCTCTTGTCCAGGCTGAACAAGCCCAGCACCCTCATAGCAGAGGGAGCTCATAGCAGAGGTGCTCCAGCCCCCTAATAATTTTTGTGGCCCTTCTCTGGACTCGCTCTACCAGGTCTATGTCTCTCCTGTACTGAGGGCTCCAGAGGCAGCACTGCAGGTGAGGTCTCACCAGAGCACTAAAGTGGCAGAATTCCCTCTCTCCATCTCTGATCACACTGCTTTTGATGTGGCTCAAGATGCCATTGGCTCTCTGAGATGCAAGTGGACACCACAGGCTCATGTCCAGCTTCTTATTCACCAGAACAATGTCACAAAATATTTTTTTCTAAGTATCTGTTATTTTTAAGCATCTTGTATATGTTTAGATACAGCTGCTGCCTTTTTAAAGTACAGGTCACTCCAACATAGAAAACATACAAAGGGAAGAGAGAGAGGATGCTAGGAGGTTATCAAGTGAGCTTGTACAAACTTGAGTTTAAAGGCAGATTTTTATGAATGGAATTGGAGATGTAGAAACAAACCAGCTAAAGGCACTTCACACTCCATAAGGTAGTCGGACACCAGTGCAGACTGCTTTACACATTCAAATGCATCCTGGATCCAGCTGTGCTGGTTTAAGGCTAATTGGAATATTTTAATAGAGAAAATTATATTATAGGCTGTGAAAGGAAAACAATGATGATGTCTACTTCACTCATAGGCTTGCTGTGATGTTTAAGAAAGAACCCAGCATTTCCAGTCTACGACTTTCCCTTTAGTCACTTTAGGAGCTTTCTGCAGATGGGTGGATTCATTGCTTTCTCTGCCCCAGCATCTTTTCTACTGCAGCAGCCCTGCACACAAGCTCTGTTACGGCAGGGAAAAAAGGCTTGTACCTCTTGGGTCACAATGCTCTAACCACCAGGACTATTAAAAGAACGAAAAACTTCCCTCTTAAGTCTGACTTTAAAGTAGTGAGACTAATAATCTGCCTTCACACCACCTTGAAAGACTTGTGCCATTTCCATAGTCATTATATAGTTAGGTGCCACTCCACACAGACTACCCTAGCTGATCCTGCTTTGGCAGGGGGGTTGGACTCGACGATCTCTGGAGGTCCTTTCCAACCTCTGTGATTCTATAGTAAGTGATTTAATCACATCCTGCACCCTTAGCAGTTTTTCCTCACCAGTATTTAGAAGCTTCTGCCTTAGTTCTAAGCAATTCAGTTGGAGGGGGGAAAAAAAAAAAAAAAAAAAAAAAAAAAAAAGCCTGATAAAACCTTTGCCACCATCTGACATCTCCCCATTTGCCTGTTCAGTTGCTGTGCTGATGTGACAACAGAGACAAAACAGAAGTGCTAGTAGATGTTTAAAGTGGCAGCAGACCAAGAACAAACAAGCAAGCAATTTTTTTTTTTTTAATTCCCTTTGTATTCCTCCAGAGTTTATAAAGGGATACAATCAATCAGCATTCAGTAGGTGGGGTTAGGGTTTGTTCCCAGGGAGTCATATGCAACTAAGTCTCAGAAGTACAACCAGAAAATCGGTCACAGAAATATTACTAATGACATGGATTTGTCCAAATTCTGATCAAGCTCCTAGTTCAGCTCACTCAGACCTCAGAAGACAGACAAGCAGAATTCCCTTCTTAATACAGTACTTGGACCATAACGTCATTCTTGCCTGGCATCAGTGTTCAGGTATAAGATTCTTATCCTAGTACAGTTCCCCTGCTTCCCAATGTATATCACAGAACGGTAGGAGTTGGAAGGGACCTCTAGTGATCATCCAGACCCACTGCCAGAGCAGGAGCACCTAGGGCAGGTGTGGTAGTTCGAGGGATCCCAGGTCCCCCTTAAACAAAACCATAGGGATAGAGGCCCATCTCAGAATATTGTAATATTGTTATTCTATTCCCTTTCTGGTATCACAGTGTAGAAGATAGGGCTTGAATGCACTTCTCCCCCTTCCTTTCCCTGTCTTCCTTGCTTCCACTTCTCTCTGGAACAGCACACGTTCCTCTTATCTTATTGTTCATTGGGGAGTTGGCAAGCAGGAAGTTGAGCCACTGAGGCCTTGTAAGCCCAGGTGTGGGGGAAGAGGGGTTCCAGTCTACCTTATAGGTCAACTGAGGGTGGAAGGGGTGGAGGATTCTAGAAGCCTAGTTTGGGCCTAGTGGATTTTATATATGACAATCAGGTAGAACAAATATATATATATATATATATATATATACACACACACATACATACATACACACACATACACACACACTTTTAAATAGAATTTCTCTCTAAACTTCCAATCAGTGTACAGTGTCCTTATTCTTACTTCTGAAAAGGGTTAAGACTCAATTCTGTTCTCCAGAACTGGGTGAGCTCGTGGCCCAAACTGGGACGTCAGGTCACCCAGGAACACATCCAGGTTGGTTTGGAATGTCTCCAGAGAAGGAGACTCCACAACCTCTCAGGGCAGCCTTTTCTAGTGCTCTGGCACCCTCACTATAAAAAAGTGTCTCCTGGTGTTGAGGTAGAACCTCCTGTGTTCTAGCTTGTACCTGGTGCTCCTTGTCCTGTCACTGGGCACTAGCACAAAAAGCCTGGCACCTTCATCTTGGCACACATCTCTTGGGTTTTGATAAACATTGATCAGATCCCCTCTCAGTCTTCTCCTCTCCAGACCAAATAGTCTCAGGTCTCTCAGCCTTTCTTTATAGCAGAGACATTCAAGTCCCCCAGTCATCCTCCTAGCCTCCACTGGACTCTCTCTAGCAGATCCCTGTCTCTCTTGAACTGGGGAGACCCAAATTTGACACAGTATTGCAAGTGTGGTCTCACCAGGGCAGAGTGGGAGAACATTCCCATCTTCCCAAGACTGTGGAGTCTCCTTCTGTCCAGACATTCTGAACCCACCTGAATGTGCTCCTGGCCGACCTATCCTGGGTGATCCTGCTCCAGCAGTGGGGTTGGACTGGATGATCTCTGGAGGTCCCTTCCAATCCCTAACCTTCTACAACTGTGTGAAAACTGGAACGTGAAAGTTTTCCAGACCTGACATTCAGACAGTTCTAACTCTCCCTCTTTTTTCATACTATTTCCTTCCCATTTTAAGGAACATCACAGGATGCTACAAAGAATATTTTTTCTCATGCTTTCTTAAATCATGTGAGGCTAAATCACAGTGCAGTAACAATTAGGGAAAAACATTACAGGTGAGGTCTGAATTCCTTATGTCACATAGCTCGAAGAAAATAGTGACCTTGGGTAGCTGCAGCTATAGAATGGTTACTCCACTACTAATATAACTTACTTGCTGCCATTTTTCCAGGGAAATTGCTTTCACAGCCACACTTCTTCAGCTCCCAGATAATTCCCCCTCTGATCAGGCAGGCCAGCCCTCACAGCAAGGAGCAGGAGGTGACTCAGTGTATCTTTTAGAAGGTTTCAAGGACATGCTGGCTCAGGCTGTAGGACAGCACTGGCTACAAAACAAAGTATAAATAGTGCTTGCCTCATCCTAACACAGCAACACTCAATGGGAAGCACCATCCCAGGAAAAATGAGATCTCTTGAATGGAGCCATCAAACACTCAAGGCAACCTGCAGTATCACTAATTTGCACTGAGAGGAACTGCAGCCCTTAAAAACAACTACAGTGAAGTCTTTCAGAGCAGCAGGCACTTACTGACTAAAATCAACTAAAGAGCTGTAGAAGATATGAGGATTCATAATCCAACATCACCCAAGATTACTGCCTAGAGTAAAACCTGCTGAGCTATCACATTTTGGGCTGCATCAAAAGCAGCATGGCCAGCAGATGCAGAGAAGAGATTTTGCCACTATGTTCTGTTCAGACCTTACCTGGAGTGCTACATCCAGCTCTGAAACCCTCAGTGCAGAAAAGGCATGGATCTGATGGAGCAGATCGAGAGAGTACCACAAAAAGTATCACGAGGCTGGAGCACCTCTGCTATGAGACAGGCTGAGGAAACTGGGGTCATTCAGCCTGGAGAGGAGGAGGCTTCAGGGAGACCTAAAAGCAGCCTGCCAGTACCTGAAAAGGCCTCCATGAAGGCTACAGAGGGACTGTTTGCAAAGGCCTATAGTGACAGGATGAGGGGCAATGGTTTGAAATGAGAGAAGAGCAGACTGAGATTGGATGTGAGGAACAAGTTCTTTCACATGAGGGTGGTGGAACAGTGAAACAGGTTGCCCAGGGAGGTAGTTGAGGCCCCATTCCTGGAGATATTTAAGGTCAGGCTGGACAAGACTCTGAGCAACCTAATCTAGTAGAGGATGTCCCTGCTGACTGCATGGGGGTTGGACTAGATGAGCTTTGGAGATCACTTCCAACCCAAACTATTCTATGATAATACCATAACCACTACTGTAGTAAGCTGATATACCCAAACTCAAGGGAAATTTTCAGTTGCAAAACAAGGCACTGAGTGTACACAAAGTTGTTTTTATTTTTCAGTCCTCACATGTGCCACATCGGTCCTCCTTTAGGGGCACCCCAGTGCAAGCAGGCAGAGGAAACATTCCTTGTGCATCTTCTGATGTTCTGCTCTGCTTATATGGAATACCTCTAGCTCCAGAGATGGCAGTGTGCTGTTCTTGTAAGATGCAACAGGAGCAGAAACACCAGCACCCATTACAAGGCTGCAGCACAAACCCCTACCCCAGTACCTTAGCATTCATCCACAGTTGCTATTTACCTAAGAGATTCAAGGTGTTATAGAAATGTGATTCACCACACAAGAACAGACCACTGATCTAAACCCAAGCTTCCGCCCATGCCTGGAGCCTTAAGAAGTACCATTCAAGCACTGTGCTCCACTAAAGGCAGCCTGTGGGGAGAACGACGGGGACAACCCCTTCTCCCTCTCGGCAAGGGTCAGAGGCCTTCCAGGCATTTCAGAGCAGTTTATTGCAAAAGCCTTTACCGGGAGCACTGGCTTCATACACAGTTACCCCGTCACTGCTATGAGGCTTTATGGGGGGAGGGGGTGTGTGTTACATCACATAATTGTACACCCCTGGGAACCTATACCCGTCAGGTTCAGAGGCCGGAGGGTTACCCAAGCTCCCTGCACCAACTTCCCACCTCACCGGCTCCCCTCGGCCTCAAATCGGCCCCGGCTTCTGGGCGCGCCCCTCAGCCTCTTACCTTGCTGTCATCCATGTGTGCCGCCGGTCCCACAACAAAACCGACTCGTCCTCGCCCCGGCGGCACCCAGCACTCAAAAGCCGCCGCCACCGCGGCCCGCCGCCACCGCCATGGCCCGCCGCCCTGTTTGTTTACAGCTGCTCCCCCCGCCCTGCCCTGGGGAGGGCCGGCGGAGCGGTGCATGCTGGGAAGAGTAGTCTCGCATGAGCCCTCCGCCATTGGCCGGTCGTAGATGTTGGGGCGAGATAAACTACAACTCCCAGCAGGCCGCACGGAGAGAAACGAGAAGCGGCGCGGCGATTGGTCCCCGCCCCGCTGGGCGGGAGAACTACATTCCCCACACGGCTGGCGGCGCCTGCTGCCGCGTTGTGGATGCTCTGTCTCGGCCCTGCTCTCCAGCAGAGGTGTGGGGGAAGGCTCAGGGGGTCTTTGCCGGGCGCTAGTCCTCGTCTTTTTCTTGGCCGTGAGGGAGAGTGTCGGATCCGACTCTCATACAGGCTGTCTAGAGCTTTGAGCGCTTATTTTAACCCAATTCATCCCTGCTGCTGATGTAGCCACTGACAGTGCCTCCTTCACCACCAAGCTAGTTTGCTGCAGCCCTGTCAGACACATCCTCTCCTGATTCATTAAGGTTCCAGCTGAGCAGCTGTGTAATGACTTTAGCATTAAACAAACAAAACTCCCCCAAAATAATTTTCCTGCTATTGCTTGTCATGCTTTGCCCTTCGAGCTCCTGCAGACAATTGAGTCTTCTTGGTCACTTGAACGCTGCATGGTGTACATGGACTGAGGTCCCAAGCCACCCTGCCTACGAAGAAGCAGACTCTTTGAGAATTATTCTTTGAAAGTACCTGGTTTTCCCTCTTCACGTTGACCGTGAAAGGTTAACGTTGAAGGCTTCTGACACAAAGCCAAACAGTGCATGTATGCCCCTCCTGGGTCCTTTGAAATTAGGCTCCTGCTTGCTCAAAAGAGGCCTGTACCCCAGCGAACAACCCTGTCAATACTGCCCGTGTTTGATGTTTGCAGCCAAACCTGAAGCCAGCCATGTTTCATGTTGCTGCATGTTCCTTCTTTATTCATGCAACTCTATTCACAAGAGTTTCCCATGACTTAACCTCGCTTACATGCAATTGTTAGGGCTAAAGGGTTTGTCATGGGATTTTCCCCTTGAATCACAGACTTTCCTCTTGGAGGGATATGCTTTCTGGGTGGCAGAAGCAAAGCACTTTTATAAACTTTCTGGGTTTTTTTCTTTTCTATAACCTTATATACTTTTCAGTTGTCAAAGGATAGGCAGTTTGCACACTGCTTCCTATTTGCCTATCCAAACCCAATGTATCAGTTTTCGCAACTCTGTGCCTGAAATTAAACAAACAAAAAATTAAAAAGCAAGGGTGATCAGTATGATAAACAAGAGGCAGGAGCTAATGAGTTGGAAGGAATAGCTCTCTATGAGCTCACCTAAGTTGTCTCCTGTGCTCCCCTCCTCCCTCTTTGCCTTCAAATTCTTGAAGAAGGTGGTGAAGTGCCTCATACCACCTTTGGCACTATCCTGAGGCCATAAAGCTGGCTTTAAAAGCCAGCTGGGGGTTTCCCTGGTGAAGAGAAATATTGAGTGGCAAAAAGCCAACATAGCTCACTTAGGCAACCCTCTGTTGCAACATGAGTGGAGGAAGGAGATTAGACAGAGCCCTGATGCTGATTCAGAAAGGCCAGAATCCTTCTATCCAGTAAATTAACATTACAGCTGCATCTTTTCCTTCCACTACATTACTCCACACTACCCAAACTTCTTTATAGCACTTAAGAAGCAGAGCTCTCAGCTTCTGACCACAATAAGCACAAGTTCCCTACCTAAACATTTAAGACCTTCCACATTTTAGCACAGAACAACTCAAAGTATGCATTTCAGCCTGCTTTTCCACTCTGGCTGAATATGAACATGCAAATTGAATGGCAATCTGTCAGAAAGAAGACTTATGAATGGAATTGCATCTTATATATATATCTGCAAATATATGTAGCACACAAGCTTATGATATTTAAAACTGATTTTAGCAGCTAGAAGAAAGTACTTCACAGAGCAAATGGCAAACACTTGGAGTTTACTGCCCGAGGATGCTGTAAGGCAAAAAAGGAATAGGTAAGATGTCCTGACAGTTTTATTGCTAATCCACGGTGATGCATACCAAGGAAACATTACCCAGTATTGAACTCAAACTACTGGCAGTTCTCTGCTCAAGTGAATTATATTTATTAAAAGAAGAGTTGTGCTTCTCAGATCCAGACAGACTTTGAGGTATGTAAATAAACTGTGCTTAGTGATCAGGCAACGGTGTAAAATCATTGTTTATGTCAGTGTGACTAAAAGGGAGATTAAAAACATGGGGTGATTTAGGACCATGTGCTCATATTTGATGTGATGTCAACACATCTCCAAGAGGTGCTGGTTCTCTTTAGAACTGTAAATGTTCTAATCTGGGCAAATGGAAATTTGTTCCTCTGAAAGCCTGCCTGACATAAGAATATTTTTTTACAACCTGATGATATCAAGACTCAGCATTCTGCTGCAATTGCTCTAGCATCCATTTGTGGAGTCTCTGCAGATTCAGAGTCTCTGAGGTCAGTTCCTTCATGGAGAAGAAAACAAGGATGCAGTTCAGATATTTTCTTGTTCATTTTCCAGTGTTCCTAGATGCCAGTTGCTTTAGTAGAGATGCTAACTCACTTGCTAGGAGGGAAAGAGTGTGCGGGAACAGCCTCTCTTTGAATCCCTGAGGGTTTTTTTGTACAACTGACAAAGAAATTGTGTTCGCCCATGCTCTTTAATCTGATAGCTAAGGAGGATTTCTAGAAGCACAAGAATCATAGAATCATAGAATCAAAGAATGGTCTGGGTTGGAAGGGCCCTCTGAAGGCCATCTAGTCCAACTCCCGCTGCAGTCAGCAAGGACATCCTCCACTAGATCAGTCTGCCCAGAGCCCTGTCCAGCCTCACTGTGAATATCTCCAGGGATGGGAACCCACCCACCTACCTGGTCCCTCTGTTCCAGTGTTCCACGACCTTCATAGTAAAGAACGTGTTCCTAACAACCAATCTAAATCTGCTCTTCTCTAGTTTGAAGCCATTTCCCCTCGTCCTGCCACTGCAGGCCTTTGCAAACAGNGGAGCTGCTGACCCTTTGGATGCCATCATCCAACCCCTTCCCTATCCACTGGGCAGTCCCATCCATCAAATCCATACCTCCCCAGCTCAGAGAGAAGGATGCTGTGGGGACTGGCAAAGGCTTTGCAGGAGGCCAGAGAGATGACAGCTCTTGGACTTCCCTTGGCCACTGATGCAGTTACAGCACTGTAGAAAGCCTCCAGGTCAGGGAGGACCTGCCCTTGGTGGATCCATGCTGGCTGCCTCCAGTCACCATCCTGTCCTCCATCTGCCTTAGCAGAGCTTCCAGGAAGATCTGTTCCATGATCTTCCCAGGCATGGAGGGGAGGGTGACAGGTCGGTAGTTCCCAGGGTCTTCCTTTCCACCCGTTTTAGAAATAGGTGTAATGTTTCCTTTCTTCCAGTCCCCAGGAACTTCACCTTACTGCCAGGACTTTTCAAATATCCTGGAGAACGGCTTGGAAACTACATCAGCTGGTTCCCTCAGGACTCTGGCATGCATCTTGTCAGGTCTCACGGACTTGCATACCTTCAGGGTCCTCAGATGATCATGCACCTTGTCTTCACTTACAGTGGGAGGGTCTTTGTGTCCCTGGTCTCCAACTTGTAGGACATCAACATGAGAGCCATAAGGAGAGGGGCTGCCAGTGAAGGCTGAGGGAAAATGTTGTTGAGAATCTCAGCCCTCTTCTCATCCCTTTATATCAGTTCCCCACCGTTGTTCATTGTGGGAGATATGCTTTCTTCGCCCTTCCTTTTCGGGTTTATGTACCTGTAGAAGCCCTTCTTGTTTTCTTTACATCCCTTGCCAAGTTCAGTTCCAGCTGTGCCCTGGCCTTCCTGACCTTATTCCTACACAACCAGGCAACGTCCCTATACCCTTCCCAGGATGCCTGTCCCTTCTTCCATTTCCTGTGTAGTCCCAACTTGCCTTTCAGTTTGACCAGCAGGTCACGGCTCAGTCATGGTGGTCTCTTGCTTTCCTTGCCTGATTTCTTACATGTGGGGATTGAGATCTCTTGCGCTCTAGAATCCTAGAATCCTAGAATCTAGAATCATAGAATCCTAGAGTGGCTCAGCTTGGAAGGGACCTCAGAGCTCATCTACTCCAACCTCCCACCATAGGCAGGGACACCTCTCAACTAGCAACAGCTGCTCAAGGCCTCATCCAACCTGGCCTTCAACACCCCCAGGCAGGAGGCATCCAGAGCCTCCCTGGGCAGCCTATTCCAGAGTCCCACCACCCTCATACCGAAGAATTTCTTCCTAAGATCCAGAAGAAACTCTCTGTCTTCTAGTGTTTAGACTTTGTTGACACTGAGACAGAGTACACCCTCGACTTGACACTTATATCCATTGGTCAAATTATTTGTCACTGGGAAGTTTATTTCTGTACCATTATGTGTGATAGACATATCTGTGTGCTAAAGCTCTGAAAGATTTGGTAAACACATGAACAGCACGTAGCGCTCATGAAGTTTTTATACTGCAGAAGGGATAAACTGTTTGTAAATTAAAATATTGCATGAAAATGGTGTAGTTGGAAGGGAACTACTCCCTCTTTTCTAGCTATTAGAAAGGAGAATATACTTCACACCAGGGCTGGAGCACCTCTGCTATGAGGACAGCCTGATGCAGATGGGGTTGTTCAGTTTAGAGAAGAGAAGACTCCAGGGGGACCTTAGAGCTGCCTTCCAGTACCTGAAGGGATCCTCCAGGAAGGCTTCAGAGAGACTCCTCATGAGGGTGTCTAGAGACAGGACAAGGGGGAATGGTTTGAAGCTGAGGGAGAGCAGGGTTATGATCTTGGGAAGAAATTCTTCAGTATGAGAGTGGTGAGGCTCTGGAATAGGCTGCCCAGGGAGCTTGTGGCTGCCTTCTCCTTGGGGGTGTTGAAGACCAGGTTGGATGAGGCCTTGAGCATCTATCTGAGTCTAGTTGAGAGGTGTCCCTGCCCATGGTGGGGAGGCAGCAGTAGATGATCTCTGAGGTCCCTTCCAACCTGAGCCATTCTAGGATTCTGTGATGTGATTGATAGGTCCAAGTAAGACAAGAGAAGAAAACATAGAACGATTCAAAAAGGCATTTGAATAGCATGGATTGCAAGCAGAATTTAAACTAAATCTAAAAAAAATAAGGAGCAGAAAGCAAGACAAATCTCTGGTCAAGAAGATAATGAGGAGTGGGTTAAAGTTCAATACGGTGTACAAGGGAAGAAAACTGAGTCTTGTTCTGAAACAACAAACCAACAGAGCAGCACAATAATGCCACGTTCAGGAATGTGAGAGCCATGTTGTATCTGGCACTTGAACAACAGAGAATTATTGCTGCTGATATGGTAATTGCAGAGGTACAGAGAAAAGTGGGTGGATCATGTGAAATTCATGGAATACTTGAGGTGAACTTACAGCAGGATTAGTCTTTTGCTTTTAATTGTGGACATTGATCTCTATGCAGAGCTAGTTTGGGGGGAAGCAAATTGTTCACTCTCAAGAGGTTTAAAAATCCACTTCAGCTCAGGGTCATTTTTTATTCTGAAGATATTTTGCTACATGCTTCTCCCCTTTGGCCTACGCCAACAAATATGCCTGCATATGCATACCTACTGGAGCCAGCCAAGAGCTGCTGTCTGAAGCTGGCCCTGTTTGCTTTCCAAAAGTCTATAAAAAGTCTATATTTCTATAAAATCCTTTGAAATGGTTTTGGCCAGACCCAGATTCCATGTCATGGGCTCTGCTCACACTCAAAACATTTACTAATCTCAGTCTGATACCATGGTCTTGTTCAAGGGCACAAACAAGGTTTCCACATAGTTTGAGCACAAAATGGATCCAGCACAAAATAGATCTGTGCTGGATCTGTGCTGTAAGTGGGTCAGAGGACTTTCATTGTGACTTCAACCACTTTCATAAATCACAGAATCATAGAATGGTAGGAGTTGGAAGGGACCTCAAAAGATCAAGTCCCATCTCCCTGCCAGAGCAGGATCACCCAGGCCAGGTCACACAGGAACACATCCAGGTGGGTTTCGAGTATCTCCAGAGAAGACTCCACAGCTTCTCTGGGAAGCCTGCTCTAGGGCTCTTCCTCTCTCTTAGTAACTCAGGGCCACAAAGATGATCCAAGGGCTGGAGCACCTCTGCTACAAGGACAGGCTGAGGGAGCTGGGGTTGTTCAGGACCTTAGAGCTGCCTTCCAGTACCTGAAGGTATCCTCCAGGAAGGCTGTGGAGGGACTTTTCTTGAAGGTGTCTAGAAACAAGACAAGGGAGAATGGTTTGAAGCTGAGGAAGAGCAGGGTTAGACTAGATCTTAGAAGAAGTTCTTCAGTAAGAGGGTGCCAAGACTCTGGAATAGGCTGCCCAGGGAGCTTGTGAATGCCTCCTGCCTGGGAATATTCAAGGCCAGGCTGGACAAGTCCTTAAGCAGCCGAGTTAGTTGCAGGATGTCCCTGCCTATGGTGGGGAGGTTGGAGTAGATGAGCTCTGAGGTCACTTCCAACCTGAGCCATTCTAGGATTCCATGATTCTAGAAGATCAAAATTAGAAAATACTGACTAGTTTGGGGAAAAAAAAAAAAAAAAAAGGTACAAGCTCTGGTGGGTGGGTTCCCCTGTGTTTAAAAGGAACATATTTTAAACCAAGAACCACATTCTGTATTCTCATTTTTCCTTTTTCAATGTTACAATACTGCTAAATAAGTTTTGGACAAGACTGATCCAAGGGAAGAAGGAAGCAAGCTCTGTGAACCACTGGTACACACGGAAATCAAGCTACCTGGGTTTAAGCAGAAAGCCTCGTTTTTAACTTCTACCTTAGCATTTCCCATAAGGATTTCAAACTTGGGATTTTTACTGGGGACTGACAGCAGAGTTTCAGGAAACTGTATAAAAGAGCCACTCTGTTTATGTCTCTGCTATCTTGTGTTACAAAACATCCAGACTGTGTAGTCTATCAGATTGTGCAGTATGGTTCTGCATGCAGCAGAAGCTCTCTGTGGCACTCTGCCCCTTTTCTGCACATTCTCTGACAGACTCAGGAGCAGCATACTTCAAAACTTTATTCATTCCTGAATGGCCACCCCTCTATATCAATCCACAAGAGACCATCAGTGGTTTCAGTCTCCTGGGGCATATCTGTAGAAAAGAGCTAAATGATGCTGTGAAGTAATTTATGGATAGTAAACCTGTAGTAAGAGGAGCATAAATCCTTCAAGATCACACAACTGTTTCCAAACAGGACATGGTTGAATTTTCTCCATGCCTTTTCCATGATTTTAAGGTCCGGGTTAAGCTGCAGGGGGAAGGCCCTACATGAGTATGTAGTGTTGGTGCCCATGTTAGGTGTTAGTCTGCGTGGTTCCAAAGGCATCTCCAGAGGCTGATTTAAAGCCTTTACATCAGTCTGCTTCTCAAAATCACTGCAACTTGGAGGCAAGCAGCTAATTATAGACGCTCTGAGCAGACCCCTCAGTGGTCATCTCACAGGACCAACTGATGTCATGCTACAGAATAGAATCATAAAATTACAGCATCATAGAATCACAGAATGGTAAGGTTGGAAGGGACCTCAGAACTCATCTACTCCAACCTTCTCACCATAGGCAGGGACACCTCTCAACTAGGCTTGGCTGCTCAAGGCCTCATCCAGCCTGGCACTAAACACCTTGTGGTTGCCTCCTCCTTGGGCACCCTATTTCAGAGTCCCAGCACCTTTGCTATCAGTCTGACAGTTATTTAACAAGAAGCAGTGCAGGTGGGGGACATGTGTGTGTGTTACAGATTAGTTGTTTGTTTTTTCCCATCCCCAGTTCTTCACACAAACAAGCTGTTTACTAGCCAACTGCTACAATGTCAGGTATAAATATTAACCAAGGAGGTAATGAATCTATGCACAGATCAACAGCTGTTCGCTAAATGTTCACTGTGATTGCACTCCTTAGCTGCCTAGTGACTTGTCTTGTTCAATCAAGTGTCAGGCCCAGAGCACTGTAAACTTTTCCAGTGAAATCATTCACTTCTCTCCTTCTCCTCCCATCCTTCTTAATGTCCTTTAAATGTCTGGCTGTGTCAGGGAGGAAAGACCCTATTGCTGAGCCTGTGTTGAGACTGCTATGGAAAATTCTCCCCTGACAGTGTCAGAGATGTTATTCAGAGCCTCTCAGACAGCATTCTTCAGTGGAATACAACTCACCCTTCCCCTCCTCTAATGTGTTCAGTAGACAGGTGGCAAAGTCCTAAGTATTTTTATATCCTTTAACTCTCAAACTATATGGACAAGGAATAGGAAATGTCATGCTCTGAGTGTATGAGTAATGTTCCCATTAACGAATCATCCAGAAGAAACTGCATTGTTATGGCTGGTTGCAGAGAGATGTACTGAAAGAATGACCTTGATACTGATCAGCTCTGCTCCACCTGGAGGCTGAGGGGCAGAGTCTCTCACAAGTTCACTCTTCCAAACATAGTTTGGCTGGGCACAACAGAGACTCACAAATGTATGAAACCACCAAGCTTCAGTTGTCTGCTTTCTGGTTTCACCATTTGATTCCCACTTGGACATCTTCGACTGAGTATAGGAGTCACAAAGGAGCTCCAAAAGAATGAGATCTTCAGCTGCTCCAAACCAGCCACCAGACCCAGCTTGCTATAAAAAACAATTGGGATTTTGAAGACCAGACAAAAGATTAAGTCCAAGTGTGGTAATTAATGATGTGTTATATCCTCTGTTAGGTAAAGGGCAAGATGTGGCCAGCAGAGAGTGGATTCTGCCCCTTTGCTCTGCTCTGCTGAGACCACTTCTGGAGTGTTGCATCCAGCTCTGAACCCCTCAGCACAGGAAAGACATGGACCTGATAGAGCTGGTCGAGAGAAGGCCACAAAAATGATCAGGGGGCTGGAACACCTCTGCTACAGGGACAGGCTGAGGGAGCTGGGGTTGTTCAGCCTGGAGAAGAGAAGGCTTCAGGCAGACCTAACAGTGGTCTTCCAGCAACTGAAGGGGCCTCCAAGAAGGCTGCAGAGGGACTCTTTGCAAAGGCCTGCAGTGACAGGACGAGGGCAGTGGTTTGAAATGAGAGAAGAGCAGATTTAGATTGGATGTAAGGAGTAAGTTCTTTNAAGTGTGGTAATTAATGATGTGTTATATCCTCTGTTAGGTAAAGGGCAAGATGTGGCCAGCAGAGAGTGGATTCTGCCCCTTTGCTCTGCTCTGCTGAGACCACTTCTGGAGTGTTGCATCCAGCTCTGAACCCCTCAGCACAGGAAAGACATGGACCTGATAGAGCTGGTCGAGAGAAGGCCACAAAAATGATCAGGGGGCTGGAACACCTCTGCTACAGGGACAGGCTGAGGGAGCTGGGGTTGTTCAGCCTGGAGAAGAGAAGGCTTCAGGCAGACCTAACAGTGGTCTTCCAGCAACTGAAGGGGCCTCCAAGAAGGCTGCAGAGGGACTCTTTGCAAAGGCCTGCAGTGACAGGACGAGGGCAGTGGTTTGAAATGAGAGAAGAGCAGATTTAGATTGGATGTTAGGAGTAAGTTCTTTAGCATGAGGGTGCTGGAACACTGCAACAGGTTGCCCAGGAAGGTAGTGGAGGCCCCATCAAGGTCAGGCTTGTCAGGGCTCTGGGCAACCTAGTCTTACTTGAAAATGTCCCTGCTAACTGCAGAAGGGGTTGGACTAGATGACCTTTGGAGGTCACTTCCAACCCAGACCAATATATGATTCTATGATATGTTACTTTAGTAATTTTTACAATATAAATTCATATTTAATATCCAGGCTTTGTAATGTTTGGTTTGACAATAATGAGATCGTCCCTACAATATCTCTATTTTTTAAGTTAGTGACTTATACCATCCAAGCAACTTGCCTCCTAAAATAGCTTTGCTTTAAGGAACGTATTCATGGAAATGTCATAATAATGACTGGACTACCTTGGTGTTTGACAGATTCATTTCCAGACAGGGATACTGATGCATTGAGATTTCTCAGTCTAAGATAAGGATACAAGACACAGGAATCCTGACTGCCCCCTTTATGTGATATAATTATTTAGGTTGGAAGGCATATCTGGAGGCCAGATGATCTAAATCCCTGTACACAGCAGAGCCAACTTCAACATTAAATACAACTCCAAAGTTTCAAAGTCTCATCTGTTTCAGCACTGACCATCCCCAAGGATGGAGAAGCCACAACTTCTCTTTAGGTCTGCTCCAGTGTTTGATGACTCTCATTCTAAAGAATTCTTTTCCAATATTATTGGCTGGCACACACTAGGCTAATGAATGCTAAAAAGAGGAAATCACTCTGCTTCTGCTGGATTAGCAAAATGTATCAGTTCACATGACGCTCTAACAATGCCATATGCACAGCAAGGGAAGAGGTAGGAGCTCACGGTTAAAAACAGAAGGTAAGAAGCTGTGAGCTAGGGCATCATTCTTGGCATCAGCAACTTATTAGATGGACTCAATCAAATCATCTGCCTGCATCTTCTCAAATGTTGTACACCCCTGTGAGTAGGGCCTGCCACTGATACACACTTCTTTACTCTTTCACCATCTACCGCTGAGCATCCTTGTTCCCATGTTACCCCTGCAGTAGTTCACTCACTGTCGGGGAGGGGTAATTAGGTACTGCGAGACGATATTATAAAAA